>JABSTQ010007963.1:0-113739 GCA_013358835.2 Ixodes persulcatus | reverse complement strand
TTTACTGTGTACTCAAGGCTTCTCTTTCCCATTAGTGCCAGCAAGCTTGTGTTAAGTGAAAAATATTGTAACCTGAACATCGTTGCACTGACCCTTCACAAAAATTACATATTTTTTTTTTTTACTCCTGCATTACCGTGGGATCTTAATGGTGGGACCACGGAGGACTGGAGTGGTGGTCGCCGCAACCAGCGTCGTAAGACGTAGAACTCAAAAAGTCCAATAAATATTGAGCAACCTTGCAGCAGCTTCGCTTGTCATTAATTAATATGTAAAAGTTTCTGGGGTTGAGTTCTCAAACTTGAGCTCCCGAAATTCTTGACAGTATTCTGAGGAACACCAACATTTTGTGGCCGTCTGTGATAAATTATATATGAAGTGTATAACTACAGCCACTTTCGGCCAGTGACTGGACGAAAGTCAATGGCCAGTGACTGGCCAAATGGGAATGGCCAGCGGCTGGTCAAAAGTGAATGGCCACTGGCTGGCCGAAAGTGACTGCGCAGTGGCTGGCCGAAATCGAGTGGCCAGTGGCTGGTCAAAAGTGACTGGCCAGAAGTGGATGGCCAGTGACTGGCCAAAAGGAAATTGCACTGGCCAAAGGTGAATGGCCAGTCACTGACCAAACGTGAATGGCCAGTCATTGGCCTAAAGTGAATGGCCAGTGACTGGCATAAAGTGAATGGCAAGTCACCAGACGAGGACCAAAACACTGCTATTGCCGAGCACTTTGACCAGGCTTTGGCCATCGAAAATCTGGTTGGCCATAGTGCACTTGCCAGCGATGGCCCATTCACAATGTGCTGCTTGGGATATTAGTACAAATCGCTGAAGCTTTGATTATGGTCTCGTATTCTTATCGGCGGCGTACAAACCAGACACACATTTAATCGTTGTTCCGAATATAAATAAATATATTTTGTATGGATCCGTCAGATTTGGTATAACTGACGAGTTAAAATGCGTATTAAATAAGACCTCCTCAAGACGTTGCGCCCCTGCCACATGGTGAAATTTAATGTAATTTCCATCGAATGACATTACCTGTTCGGCCAACCAGCGCGCGTCGTTCCTCATGCAATGCACCGCACTCGCAACGCTCGCAGTTGCATTAGATGAAAATGACATGAAATTTTGCCGTTCGTCAGGGGTATAAATTGAAGTGTCCATTTTGGCGTCACTAGTCACAGGAGAAACTGATCGTAGCATGCAATTTGGCGATTCCTACTCACTCAGCCTGGACGCTCGCATTGCAAGTTGGAGTAATGAGCTGTATTCAACACCTTTATGAGCCTCGCGTTTGTTAGCGTTTCATTCCGAGAAGCTTTTAAGCAATACATGATGGCAGTTGATACCCTAGCTGCGCGCCCATGCAGAAGCCGACGATAAGACACAAAATCTTGAAGCTGGAAGCAACAACTCGAAAAGGAATCTCCTAGAAACATGAACGTGGCATCTAACGTTTTGCTAGTCTAAGCTCCACCAGGGTAAAGGAGCTACGCAGTTAAAGAAGCTGAGCCTCTTGGTGAAATGTCGGCTGCCATTAGGAGGCTTCCAGTGTTTTCTTTTAAGACCTCAGGAACAATTAAACATTCCACATTGTCGAGGTCACTGTCCTGGTCCCAGTGCTTTTCGCCGCATGCATTTTTTTGTGTCTTGAAAACCCGATACTGTGGTAGAAACAAGGGGGGCGATACACACACAGGTCCCATACTCAGCTGCGTCGTTTTTTTTTTCTTGACTCCTCGTATATAGGTACGACCCACAGTCGATCTTCAGACGCACGAAGACAGCCTTCATCACAACCTCTCAAGACATCCGCACTCAACAATTGCCTCCCCCCCCCCCCCCCCAATAAAAAAGCAAAAACCTTGAAAGGTTTAAGAACAAAGCTTCTTATGTCTTGCGGACTCATTGTTTTTGTGCTCACGTTCAACCAGGCAGGACTCGTAGACGGTCGCCAGGAGTCTGCTGACCGGGTGCTTCCTCGCGAGCGCGGACGACAGGAAAGTGCCGAGGGCGTCCATACGGTCCAGGAAGGCGGACCTCATGGGGCTCCAGAAGGGGGCCTCTTGGGTCGCCTTTACCTTATCCAGGATCATTCTGCACGCGGAACCGTACAGGTCTCTGCATAGGTCGGGCTCCGACTTGCGAAGCATCATCATCTGCGAGCCTGCGACGGCCACCACGAGTACAGATCAGTTCTGGCGGTTGTTAAAATTCGCAAAACTTGGTGACTCTTACCAACGTACGATGGTACTTTTGAAGGAAATTTTTAAAACACCATCAAACAAAATTGGTCATCCTGGTAATATTCCACACCGACTGGTGAGTTACAAAACTTCATAGGGGAAGGAAATTGTCTTAGAAGGGCGAAGGGCGGAATCACACTTTCGGTTTTTAATTTCTATGGTTAGGTGGCGCAGGCTACCGCCCGGTAGAAAGGGTACAGCCGTTAGCATTCATTCATTGGGACCAAAGCGCACGATTGGATCCGAGTCCTCGCCTAACGCTGACTCAGCCCTCGTGCACTCTACATGCTCAGAATCCGTGATCAAACAATGACAGACTGTTATAACTAGCGTAACAGATACTAGATGGCGGCGCGCACTTTTGAAAACGATTAATTTATCTCTAATTCAACTGCTCTGTAAGGATGTCTCTACAGATGGTTTGAGCCTTTTTTCCTGTTGACAGTTTTCCGGTTTTGTTTTGTAGTAAGATGAATGATGCGCTGGTCTGGTTCCATTATGTGCTTTCTGAGTGGCGCTGTTCGCTACGTTTTCATTACAGGACACTTGTCACTTGTTCCGGGTCCATAAAAATGGCCCTTACGGCTGTGGCTTGGCAAGAAAATGAGACTTGTATTGAAATTTCGAAGGCCAGGCCCAATGTCCAGCACACAATGTTGCAGCTCAAGGATTTAGTGAGCTTTAACGCTTAATGATACTACAAAGAATTACAAGAAGTCTTTCTGTACGAACGAAAATGAAGAGGACCATACGCGTAATGAAAGTTAGAGATTCTAACACAATTTATTCTTGGGAAGTCATATGACGCCCAAATATTTAAATATATTTTACAATGTACAATATTTACGAGCGCTCGTGCAGCTAGTGCTCCAGTCAAAGCAGTAAGGCTAGCCGCTCACGCTTGCACAGCCTTCACAGTTCGTCCATGCTAAGGGGAGACGAAGTATAGTTTTCGCAGCGCTCCAAGGCTGTGGGAGCTCCTTGAACGAGAGTGTCGCTTCACTTGACGTTTCCGTCGCAGGAGCGCGCGTGCAAACGAGATGCAGACAACGTCACGTGCTCTCGCAGCGGTGTGGGGCTGCAGCACTTTGAAAACTGCTTGAACACTTGCGGATTCGCGGGCAGATCCGCGCAGGTGGCGAACGTATTTCGGAGCAGGCTGGCGAACTCCGCTCGTCACTCCCGGAAAATCTGGATCGGTCAGGGACCGTTATCCAGATTCTCCGCCAGCGATGATTTGATTTCGCCAACCGACTCCACAGTCCCCTCGCCGCCCGCGGTGATCCGCCCGCGAATCCGTAAGTATAAACGCACCTTTACACTCGAAAAAACGTAGCACAGGGAGGTTGACACCGTGCATTGTCTCAGGAAAATACAAAATTATGTCCTCTTACGTCAAGATTTTAGAAATAATAATTTGTATGTCTGAAAGCATAAAGAATACTAACCAAATTCACGGCAGTGTTTTGTATCACAGACGTCGTACTCTCCTGAAAGTCGGAGCCAACGCCGAACTGTGAGAATATGCAAAAAAATATGGGTACCAATTAGCACCTTGCTAAAGGTAGAGACACTCACTTAAATAGTCAATGGCGTCAACGTGATTGACTTAGTGACTTCAACGAAGTTAATGCTATAGCCTTGTAAGCGAGTTTTTGAATAGCGTACGCAGGAGCTTTGAACACGCAAAGAAATAGCGTCGTCACCGCTGCGCAGTATTTTTTGAGTAATTTTTTGAGTATTTTTTTTGAGTAAGCAAAGCTTTTGCGCGCGCTATTCTAAAACTCGCTAATGCCCTGGTCTCGTCATCAATTGCCTCGTTACATCATTGTAGCTGAAAAGAGCATTTCATCATGTGCAAAAAAACACACTAACACCCCCAAAATCGTTTTTTTTTTGCCAGGCGATTTAGTATGGTGTTAGGAGACTACCCAATCAATATCTTGCTGCAGCGTCACGTATATTTTTAATAAAGTAAAAAAATGAAAGACGTTTACAATTCCCTGTAATGCCGAATTAGAGCGCAGCTCTTCAGGAGGAGGAGGGGAGGGTGCAGAGAGGAGGGTATGACTGGAAGGAAGCGCCGAAAGACGGGGACAAAAGAAGTAGGACAACTCCTCCGTACACTCTCGTCCTCCTCCTCCCTCCTGCTCCCCTTCTCCTTCTTCTTCCTCTCCTCTCCCCCATCCGCCACCATCCTCCTCCTCCCCTCGTCCTCCTCCTCCCTCCCTTCCCCTCGTGACCCTCGTGACGTCACTCGTGAAGGCCTCGTGAAGGTCGTGACATTCACTGTGAAGGTCGTAAGTTTCGTCGTGGCCCTCACGAGTGCCCTTCGTGTCGTCACTAGTGACTCTAGTGACCCTCGTGACGTCACGTGTGACGTCATTATGGAAACGTCCCAAAATGCAACGCGCGGTTACCGCGACGGCGATGGCGACGCCGCTCAAGCCGGAAACGGGCGCCTAAGAGCTGCGCTCTAAAACTCAGCTCCTCGAAACCGAAGCCGAAACAGGAGCACGGAAGCTCGAGGCCGGAAACCCCGTGGCTACACCCAACCGCATTTTTTTTTCTCCGCTTCTCCGGCATGTGAAGCCGACGGCAAAGTTGCGTGCACCGTTTATAGTGCGATTGTTTTGCAATTATATCCCTTCCGCTCGATGTTCTGCGCTTGAAGTTCGTTGGGCCGGTACCACGAACGACTGTTCCGAAGGAGCGGCCCAATGTTCGTCGCAACGTTGGTCCGTCGTGCGCCGCCATCGCGTCGTCCAGCCCCCGGTACGTCGCCATATTGAAAAATGACATGTACTTCCTGCGATCTGTGCTACGTTTTTTTAGATCAACGTACTTGCAGTTTTTTTTAGGCCACGAAAATAGGGTTCATATTCTATTCAATTTTTAATATTGAACGTGTGCTTTAGATTACTCAGGACTTTAAACATATTTGGTACGCATAGTTTGAACGCCACGTGATCATGAAAAAGAGAATGAGCGCGACTGAAACTGGCCAATTCTCGACCACCTGTTTTCGGGCGAAAAAAAGAACGAATTTCGAGCCCCAATTTATGTTCTGGGTAGTTGAGCTCTTATATAGGTCATACTCAAATAAAAAAAATCCGCGAGTACAAATTGTCTGAACACTATTTGCAACCAAAGTACTGAAAAAAACAAAACCAAAAACGTGTAATATTTTTTTTAAAGCTGCACGCATCATGGTCAATAAAGCTGTATCTAAAGACGTCCAATTCGCATTTGAACATTATGTATTTCGTCCAATTCTCATTTGGTCCTTCTCGTTTAAAACTTCTCATAAGATCCGAGCCAGAGTTTTCTCAACTGTGCCCATTCTAATTTTGTCCGTTATCTAAAGTCGTCCTATAGGCATTTGGACCTTGCGCATTTCGTCCCATTCTCACTTGGTCAATCTCGTTTGAACCTTCTCATCAGATAAGAATCCGTTTTTTTCGCAACTGGGCCCATTCTCATTTTGCCTGTTTGCGCTACGATCGAATGACTAGTTTGGCATGCTTCTACCGTCGTTATGCCTTTGCGGCTTTGTTGGTGATTTTGGGCCCCCTGCATACCAGGCATGTAGTTGGGCTAGTGTAGTGTACATACTGTTAGGTGGGATCAGCGCAAAAAAGTCGTAGGACCAGGACGAAGAAACACAGAGACAAGGAGCTGTGTGTTTCTTTGTCCTACCCTTTATGAAGGGTTCTTCGTTTTCGGGTAAAATCCGATATTACCCTATATTTACACCCTGAATATGTTTTCTGTTTAACGGGTTAGACACGATTATTAGCCGAATTCGAAACACAAATTTCTCTATTTTCACTTTTTTTGGCGGTGTAGAAATCTGGAGCTCATTAACGAAATTAGTTGAATGTGCGCATGACAAAAGCGACGCATAAATATTCGAGTAATACTTTCTTGAAAAAAAAAAAAAGAAAACATCAACAACTTATTTTTCTGAGGGAATTTTCGATAAAAAAAAGTTGCTCCCTGACTACCGAATGGCTCGCTGACATTACTGTGCGTTGCAAACGGAAGTTTTGATGAAACCGTACTTTCAGTTTAGATATCTCTGGAGACTGAACAGATCTGCTATCAGAGCAAAAACGCTGAGCAGGCTGATGATAATGTATGTACACAAAAAGTTTGTGAAAATTGAAATGACCAAGTGATTTCTTATACCACGTTTTAATTCGATTATCTGAACATTTATGAGTGGTGTTTGTGTAAATAAAACATATCATATCCTAAAAAACCGATCGATTCTATTTATTGGCGTAAGGCCACGATCAAGTGCTGCAGGCGGAACTTCTGCATTATGTGCCTGCCAAAACTATGGACCTTTCGAATAATCGCCTCCTGCACGCTGCCATCTTTTTCTGGGCTGTGCAAAGCGTTCTCCGCATGCGCAGAACCTCTTTTTTTTTTAACGAAATTTCAGACGCCGCGCACGCGTTTTCAGCCCTGTGATCCAGCATTTTTCTCCTGGGTGAAAGTAGGGTTCCGTGCCATCGGTATTTATTTTTCTTCAAATTCAGGCCGGGGTCATTTATCGGTGTTTATTTTTCCCCCATTCGAATTGGTGTTTTTCGGTGTCTAATTTCAAAGCCGGTAAGAAATCGGTGTTTATGGGGCTTGTATTGTAAAGTGGCTCTATAATTACTGGAGAAAATGTTATAATTTATAAATTGTATTATTTTCAATAGTATTGTCGTTAAAAATGAGATAAGGGACCGGGCAATACATGTGGTTTCGATAGAAAGGAATAACCCCAAGGACAGTTCAGTGCGGCTGCGTCCCGGGTCAACGAGAAAACAAAAAAGTAGGGTAGAAAATTCCTTCCCTTGAAGCTGGCGTTTTTCTTTTTTCCTTCAAGGTCAGCTTAAATTTTGGGTTTTTCAGTTTTTCACCGATGCAGAGAAAACCGCCTCAGGGGTTAATTTTCGGCGTTTATCGGTATATACCGAAAGCACGGAACCCCAGTGATAAGCGCTGTAAAGGTCTATAAGCGACGATTGATTCCTCCATCGCCAGCACCTTTGTTTTTTGACAATTTTTTAGGGAATTATTAACACGCAATGTGTTTTATCCGACGTTTTTTATGTATATCTGTACCGTTCTAATGTAACGTTTGGCTGTAACAAAAAATCGACATCGAACAGCGGTACGCCCAAAGGGAACCATATGGGCCAAGTGAGAAGGGCGAAACGAGAACGTGCTCAGATGATTGCCACTCCGTTAATAACAATTCAATTACATCTTAATATAATGTAAGTCCACGGTAAATCCATATTAATACTAGGGCTTAAAAAGTGTGATATAAAATCTCCTCATTTCTATGGGTTGTTATCACTTAATTTAATTCCTGTAAGTACCCCTACTTCCTAGTAAATATATGCTCAAAAAGCCCACAAACAAAATATTTATAAACAGGAAAACGATTAAGCTAACAACCTACAGTAATTTCCCAAAAAATACCTCACTTCCAAAGATACCCACCCCTATACTTGGCCTGATTTGCTATATTTCCAAAAACACCGAAAGATAGCCAACCTCTAGTACTTTCAGGGCCCTCGTCAATGGTGACCTCAGCTGCAGATAATATGTTAGTTTGCCACGGCGGGAGATAAGCGAACATTGCTGACTGGCAAGAGACGTCCTCTTTGGTTCATCGCACCTTCCAGCGATTGCAAGTTTCGTATGTCACAAAATCTGAAACTAGTATCTTTTTATCTTTTTTTGTTACACTCCAAAAGTCAGCCCGCTCCTTGTTTTCGCCCGATTTTCTTTCGATTTTAGGTGGGCTATTTCTCGGGGTATCATGGTTCTGTTTTTCATTTGTTTCAAAGGCTGCTCCAGTCAGGTTGGAGTAAAAAAAAATGGCGTTGATATTTTGACACCCATAAAGTCCTGATAACTACTAACAAACAACCTTCATAAAAAACAATAATTATTATGTCGCAACCTCTTTTTTACGTGAAAGTTTTTAGCGTGACTAAAATAACGTATCACTTTAAGCCCCTTGGAGACGTGCCTCCCTTTAATTCGCATTGATAAGATGATGACAGTGGGACTTTACACGCATAATTTAAGTTAGAAAATAAGGAGCGATTTTAACGTGAAACATTCTTTCGCTTGGTGTTTGGTATTTCGTGAAGTCTGGGTAAAGGTGAAGCTTGGATAAAAGCCTGGCAGCGAGAGTTGACAGAGATGGTTTCTGAAGGGGGGGGGGGGGGGGAGGGAGGCCATTGCAGTAAAAAGCCGTTTGCGCCAGGCGGAAATCAAACCCAGACCACCCAGTTTAATAAGCGGGTGTCTTTCTAGCATGGCACGACGTACCGCCATGAGTTGAGGAGCCCTTTGACGAGAAAACCCCGCGAGGCATCAGCTCTGCATCCTGCAGATGGCGACTTGACACCCTGTTACGCGTTTCTAAAACTCGCGTTAGCGCCGGTATGTCCCTTCCAGGAATTCGTTCCGAGAGCGTTGACACCACATGTTTCACGTGCAACACAATTTCCATGCAGTTTGCTATGCGCTTTTTAGAGGGCAGCTCTTAGGTCCCCGTTTCCGGCTTGAGCGGCGTCGCGGACGCCGTCGCCGTCGGCGTAAATGCGCGTTGCATTAAAAAAATGTCCAATAATAACGTCACACGTGACGTCACGAGGGTCACGAGAGACTCACGAGGGTCACGAGAGTTACGAATGACGTCACAACGGCCACGAGTGACGTCACGATGGCCACGAGTGACGCCATTATCGGAAACGTCCCATAAAGCAACGCGCGAATCACGAATGACGTCACGACGGTTACCAGTGACGTCACTCGTGACCCGCGCGTTGCATTATGGGACGTTTCCGATAATGACGTCACTCGTGACGTCACGACGGTCACGAAGGCTAAGAGTGACGTCACGAAGATCACGCGTGAAGTTCACGACGAAGGTCACGACCTTCACAGTGAAGGTCACGACCTTCATGTGACAGTCACTCGTGAAGGTCACGACCTTCACGAGACGTCACGATCGTCACGAGTGACGTCACGAGGATGGAGGAGGGGGAGAGGGAGGAGGAGGGGGAAGAGGAGGAGGTGGAAGAAAAGGAGAGGAGGAGGAGGAAAGAAGAGGGTACGGAGGAGGACGGGCATACTCTCCTCTCCATACCCTCCCCTCCTCCTCCTCAAGAGCTACGCTCTAATTCGGCATTACAGAGAGCTGTAAAAGTCTAATTTTTCATGTAGCTTTGTTGCGCGGTTTGATCTTCACCCAGTGTCTATTTTTTACCTGCATGGTCATCGTACCAACGTGCGTTTGTGTATGATTACTGCATGATTAACGGTAAAGACCCCTGGTTAGCGGCTGCCCTGCAGTGTCAAAAGTTCTCACCCACAGCATGAACTCCTCAAGGGCAGGCATACCACACGCTATCTGAACACCGGTTTAGATTGCCTCGCTTTGCCTCGCTGCACTTCTAAGGCTCTCACCGTGACCGAAGGCGATGTTGTAGTAGATGCCGAGCAGTGACGAGAGAAAGAGCAGGCTGGTGAGGAGGAAGAGGAGATTGAGCAGATACGGCTCCAAGGCGCCCTCTTCCAGGCAGGCTCTGAGCGCGAATGAAAGACACGCTACATCATCAGGGAAGTGGGAGACCATACTAGGCTTCCTGGAAGGCGTCTTAGACAGTTGTGGTTTCCGTCCTATCCCTATACAAGCATCGAAAATTGTCCTGAAACTGCAACCAATTGCTTCACAGGAATCGACGTGTTATAATGACGGATGTCGCGAACCTGGTGTTTGTTTCCACAAATACTAGCGGTAAGTGCAAGCGGACGCAAGGGTCGCTGTCGTCGCGGCGTCCCATCCCGTCTCTGCTTTGGTTTCTGTCGACCGTCTAACCGCAGGGCGACCTGCAGCAGAATAGGCGTCTGTCGCAGTCCCCTCTGCTTCCGAGTCAGCGAAAGGATCGTGGCAGGAAATAGCATGACACTCCTATAACATTTACAGAAAATCGACGGACTGCGAACACTTTAAGCCGCGGTAAACACACGAGACGGAGACGTGCTTGAGTCACCATAACCATATTGCAATGTAGGTACGGTGCGGAAACTGCGGATTGCCCCGCCGTGAACCAAAGACGTGGTCTCGCAAGCATAATGATCCCAATCTCGACGACTCTTTTTCCAGATATGGAACATGTGCTGGCTTTGAAGCTAAAGATGTTTCTTTTCTTTACTTGCCACAGTTAGGATGCAGTTTATATTTTTTATCGGGACACGCTTACAACTATTCAATTCCTCCACGTGCAAATGTTTCTGCTATAATAAATAGGAGGCTTATCTATATCTAGACAAGTCGCAGAGCACACAACTTGGACAGATGTAGTTAATTTGATAACATCATCGTTTGGAGACACCATGTAGGACCGTCATCTGTGTGAGCCGAAAACGGCGACGCGTCGCCGGCATTCAATAGGGGCGCAAGCGGCACGATCAAACGATGGGGGTACTTGAATAAGTCGGGATATCCAGCGATTTAGGGTAGGCTAAAACGCACTCCAGTGATACACGCGCAACGCGCCCAATGCCGGCCGGCACAGCAACCGCACGTCGCTATGTGTGACAGCACAGCATCCTCCTCGAGGAGGATCAATCCGGCGCGAGCGGCGCTGGCATACCGCGTTTCGCCTGCCATGTACAGTGCGCCTCAAACTTAACGCCGCCACAGCATTTGCCGTTTCTAAAAGTCCCTTCGGCGGCCGATTGAACTATCTCAAGAATGTTTGGGTTTCCGATTTCTATCCCATCCTGAGAAGGCATCCCAAACGTTTTGGTGACAAATTTAACAGTAAGTAGCCGACACGAGCTTAATGTTTGGGAACCCAGTGGCGGCGTTAAGTTTGAGGGGCACTGTACAAATACGTCCCCGGTCATATAAAAAGAGCCCTCTGTTTTCTCAAGATTCTTATGAATAAATATTCCTCTAATCATGTTTCCGACGGGAAACAGCATTTTTTTTTTGAAAATAGCCAAACAATTCACTTGCAGCGGCAACTCTAAAATTATGGTTCAAATATAAAGTCTGTGTAGAAGCAGCACGGAAGTCTGGTGAGAGCACAACTCACGGAAGAGGCAGTCGCTGATGATACCGGCCGCCGTCTCCTGTGCGACCCGCCGAAGAAGCGGAGGTTGCGGAGCCGTGTCTCTGGGTCCGAGGTACGTTCCTCCCTGCACACAAACCGATGACGTTAAAGGAACGCTGAACTTTGTATAAAGAGTTCGGTCAACACTGGAGCAGGCATGAAAATTCTGAGCAATTGTGTCTGCTATTGAGTGCACACTACTCCCAGATGACAGCATTATAAACGAGGAATTTTGAAAACAAAACACAACACAGCACACGAAACGACCTCGTGTGAAGGGATTTTAGTTTTGGGAATTAAAGGCTTTTATAACCATATGACCAATATAGTGCCCATATAGTGCAGAATATGTGCATTGTGTAGAATATGTACACAATATGTGAACGCGGGGCTTAGTCCGAGCCTGGTGACTCTGAAGTCACCAGGCTCGGACTAAAATGAACCGTAAAAATCGGCGCCTGCGCGTAGCAATCTGAAATTTTCATCAGAGGTGTGTTTCACAGGATGGTTTCAGAGCGCAGCTCGTAGGCGCCCGTTTCCGGCTTGAGCGGCGTCGGCGTCGCCGTTGGCGTCGCCGTCGGCGTAACCGCGCGTTGCATGCAACTCAGGTTGCATGCAACCTGAGTTGCCTCGGGTTCCATGCAACTTGCATTGATTGCAACCTGAGTTGCCTCAGGTTGCATGCAGCTTGCATTGAATGCAACCTGAGTTGCACGTGACCCCCGCCCCCCCCCCCCCCCCAAGGTCACGTGACCCCCGTGAGGGGACGAGGAGAAAGGAGGGGAGCAGGGAGGATGAGCATGGGGGACAAATCCGAATTTTCATTACTCCGAAAAATGATTTTAAAAGACTTTTATCTCTTGTCCCTCGGCCGGCTTCGATGCGGAGCCCTTTCGTTCAGTAGCCCCACGTGGTACCTCTCCGCCAAAATTAAATAATTGCAAAACCTGCAGCACGAAAATCAAAGAACAAAAGGAAACTAAAAGCTGCTAAAGCCCCTTCATGTCTTACAAGTAGCGCACGGTGCGTCGATGCACAAGGCACGTGCAACGTGCAGACTTTGCAAAGATCATGGCGGCACAGCGCAGATTCAAGCTAGATTTCAGATGCCATGTTCTTCCCACAATTGGCGCACGGCACGTATCTCGAGCATTTCCACAACAATCAATGCCGCCACGTTTCTTATGATAGAGGGGCTTTAACAGCTGCTGCTGAACGTGCTGCCCGAGCAGAGGCTCAGCGCCGCCGGCGCCAAGATCCAGCATGAGTGATATCACAACTACGACGACGACGAGACGTAATCAGGCAGTTCTTTTCGCAAAATGAGCGAGTCAGATGAAGCAGCTGCTGCTAAACGCACTGCCCGAGCAGAGGCTCAGCGCCGCCGGCGCCAAGATCCTGCAGTGCGTGGCGCCGAAGCTGAAGCTAAACGGCGCCGTCGACAAGACCCGGAAGTGCGCGACGACGAAGCAGAGGCTCATCACCGCCGCCGAAGGCAGCCAGGAGTGAGCGCCGCCGAAGCGGAAGCCAGGAGCCGTTATCGAGAGGACCCGGAAGTGCGCGACGCCGAAGCAGAGGCTCATCGCCGCCGCCGAGAGCAGCCAGAAGTAAGCGCTGCTGAAGCTGAATCTAATCGCCGGCGTCGAAAAGAGCCGGAAGTGCGCGACGCCGAAGCAGAGGCTCATCGCCGCCGCCGAGAGCAGCCAGGAGTGAGCGCCGCCGAAGCGGAAGCCAGGAGCCGCTATCGAGAGGACCCGGAAGTGCGCGACGCCGAAGCAGAGGCTCATCGCCGCCACCGAGACCAGCCAGGAGTGAGCGCCGCCGAAGCGGAAGCCAGGAGCCGCTATCGAGAGGACCCGGAAGTGCGCGATGCCGAAGCAGAGGCTCATCGCCGCCGCCGAGAGCAGCCAGAAGTAAGCGCTGCTGAAGCTGAATCTAAGCGCCGCCGTCGAGAAGACCCGGAAGTGCGCGACGCCGAAGCAGAGGTTCATCGCCGCCGCCGAGAGCAGCCAGGAGTGAGCGCCGCCGAAGCGGAAGCCAGGAGCTGTTATCGAGAGGACCCGGAATTGCGCGACGCCGAAGCGGAGGCTCATCGCCGCCGCCGAGACCAGCCAGGAGTGAGCGCCGCCGAAGCGGAAGCCAGGAGCCGCTATCGAGAGGACCCGGAAGTGCGCGACGCCGAAGCAGAGGCTCATCGCCGCCGCCGAGAGCAGCCAGGAGTGAGCGCCGCCGAAGCGGAAGCCAGGAGCCGTTATCGAGAGGACCCGGAAGTGCGCGACGCCGAAGCAGAGGCTCATCGCCGCCGCCGAGAGCAGCCAGGAGTGAGCGCCGCCGAAGCGGAAGCCAGGAGCCGCTAACGAGAGGACCCGGAAGTGCGCGACGCCGAAGCAGAGGCTCATCGCCGCCTCCGAGACCAGCCAGGAGTGAGCGCCGCCGAAGCGGAAGCCAGGAGCCGCTATCGAGAGGACCCGGAAGTGCGCGATGCCGAAGCAGAGGCTCATCGCCGCCGCCGAGAGCAGCCAGAAGTAAGCGCTGCTGAAGCTGAATCTAAGCGCCGCCGTCGAGAAGACCCGGAAGTGCGCGACGCCGAAGCAGAGGCTCATCGCCGCCGCCGAGAGCAGCCAGGAGTGAGCGCCGCCGAAGCGGAAGCCAGGAGCTGTTATCGAGAGGACCCGGAATTGCGCGACGCCGAAGCGGAGGCTCATCGCCGCCGCCGAGACCAGCCAGGAGTGAGCGCCGCCGAAGCGGAAGCCAGGAGCCGCTATCGAGAGGACCCGGAAGTGCGCGACGCCGAAGCAGAGGCTCATCGCCGCCGCCGAGAGCAGCCAGGAGTGAGCGCCGCCGAAGCGGAAGCCAGGAGCCGTTATCGAGAGGACCCGGAAGTGCGCGACGCCGAAGCAGAGGCTCATCGCCGCCGCTGAGACCAGCCAGGAGTGAGCGCCTCCGAAGCGGAAGCCAGGAGCCGCTATCGAGAGGACCCGGAAGTGCGCGACGCCGAAGCAGAGGCTCATCGCCGCCGCCGAGAGCAGCCAGGAGTGAGCGCCGCCGAAGCGGAAGCCAGGAGCCGCTATCGAGAAGACCCGGAAGTGCGCGACGCCGAAGCGGAGGCTCATCGCCGCCGCCGAGAGCAGCCAGAAGTAAGCGCTGCTGAAGCTGAATCTAAGCGCCGCCGTCGAAAAGACCCGGAAGTGCGCGACTCCGAAGCAGAGGTTCATCGCCGCCGCCGAGAGCAGCCAGGAGTGAGCGCCGCCGAAGCGGAAGCGAAGCAAAAGGCAAGGATCGCTCAGCCTGACGGTGCAAAAAAAATTTTCCAACGGCTGTTTAGAGACAACCCGTTTGGAAGCGCATGATCAGTCTGTGATCGGCTCTGGTTTCAAAACGACGTGCAACCGCTACCGGACAGATGTCACGAGACCCTAGAGCAATCATTTCCAAAATCGGACCTAACCCAATTCAAACTGTGCTCGACCTGCATGCAATCAGTGCACAAGGGTCATATTCTTCATCTTTCTTCAAGTAACGGTTATGTATACCCCCCGAAGCCAGCCCACCTCCCACAACTGAACGCGGTGAGTGAGAGACTCATATCTCCACGAATTCCTTTCATGCAACTGCGACGGCTGATGCACGGTGGAGATCAACACGGCATTAAGGGACCAGTAGTGAACGTCTGCGTTGATGTGGATGACATGGTGACAGTGTTGCCTCGTGCCATCAAACAAGACCGAGCCCTCAATGTACACTTGAAGCGGCGTATGCTTGCGAAGACGACGTACCTGGCAGGGGCAGTAAGGAAATGTGATCTGCTGCCGTGGCTTAAGCTGCTGTGTGATAGCCCGCTGTACAAGCATTATAATATAAAGTGCGATTTGGCCCGTTTGGGTGATATCGTAGAAGTGGACGAGCACGACGAGATTGAGTTGCTCCCGCAATGCTCAGACCTGAACGATCCGATCCAAGTGGCTACAGCCATGACGCTGGCTCAGCACACTCTCGTATGGGACGAAGGCAAGCTTCTAGCGATTGCGCCAGGTGAGGGAAAAAGGCCCGTGAGCATCCTTTACGATGAACATGCAGAGGAGCTCTCGTTCCCACAGATTTATCTCGGTGAGCCGCGCCGAGTAGATGCCAGCGCAAAACCGACAGTCTTCACGCACGCCATGAGTGAGATCCGCAGATCAGACCGTCGAGGGGCCACCCCGCAGCACGTACTGTACATGGCCATGAAAGTGTTTAAGCACCGAGTAGCCGGTGACATGTGTGTGGCCTTCCGTAAAATAAAGGCACTGGAAACACTAACGAAGCAACAGTTGCTCGACAAGGACTTTGTGCAGCAAGCGGTCGAGCACGACATGGCTTTCATGCATGGTATACCCAACACCGTGCAGTACTGGACAAAACGCAAGAAAGACCTCTTTGCTATGATACGGCTGTTGGGTAAGCCGACCGCGTTCCTCACTTTTTCTGCCTCGGAAATGCACTGGCCCGACCTTGTGCAGTTGCTTCAACGCCTTCGGTTGAAGCCCGGCGAAATCGGAGTAACACTGGAGCAAATGAACAGCATTTATCGAGCTCAGCTGGTGAATGACGATCCCGTGGTCTGTGCCATATACTTCGACCGATTGGTGCGTGTCATTCTCCGCAACACCCGTGTATCGCCTTTTAGGCCGTACATAGTCGTCGACTACTTTAAGCGGATCGAATTTCAGCACCGCGGGTCGGCAAACGCGCACATTCTCCTCTAGCTTCATAACGGGCCCAGCGAGGAGCTCTCGATGCTCATGCCTCGGACTCTTGAAATGGCCAACGTTCTGCTTTCCATCGACAATGGATGCTTGAAGCGGGAGCGGACTCAGGTGCACCAACACACGCATACCTGCTACAAGCACAACACGACCAGATGCCGCTTTAACGCGCCTTTTATGCCCATCGATGAATGTATGGTCGTAGTGCCTTTCCCCACTGTGGACAATGAAGCGCAGAAGAAGCAAATCGAGAGCCTCCTAAACAAGTACGAGGCCATGCATCAGGCCCTGGAAACGACAAATTATGACTCTATGGAGCAGTTTTGGGAACATCATGGTGTCACGGACAAGGCGGAGTACATTTCTGTTCTCCGAGCAGGCACTCCTCGTGCCACCATCATGCTACCCCGTTCTGTGCAGCAAAAGTGGGTGAATTACTTTAACCCATGGGTTGCATCAATTCTCGATTCTAACATGGATCTTCAGATCGTCCTCGACACGTACGCGTGTGGTGCCTACATGGTGGATTATGTAAACAAGGCCAACCGAGGTATGTCGAACCTCAATAGGGCAGTGCAAGAAATTGTCAAGGAGAAGGGGGACATGGCCTATTCTCAGGCACTGAGACATCTAGGTGTAAAGATGCTGAATGCCATCGAACTGTCCGCACAGGAGGCCGCCTGGTGTTTGCTGAACCAGGATATGTCGGAGGCGAGTCGCAAAATTGTCTTCGTGAACTCTGCATGGCCCGAGGAGAGGACGCGCATTCGGAAGTCTAACGCTCAGATGGCGCAGGAAGGCTTAGTAGAATCAAGCACGGATGTTTGAAAACGGACGATGATCGAGCGCTACGAAGACCGCGTTCCCGAATTGAAAGCCGTTACTCTGGCAGAGTTCGCTACCGAGTACAACATATATATACCTGCAGAAAGAGGAATCAACGACGGATACTTCGCTACCGCGGTTACTCCGTAGACGATTCAGTCAACTTCAAGCGAGAACATGTCCTGCTCTTCTATCCATTCCGCAAAGAAGTGGATATCTTAGACCAAAACTGTTTCGAGCGTTTGTATGAGCAAAACATCGACGTCATTCTACAGAACAAAGCACGCTACCACAGTGACGTTGACATTGAGCAAATTCGTGCCGTTTGTAATTCCATGGTCCAGTCAAATGACGGGGAACATTGTGCCACTTCTGAGCTTTCAGAAGTGAGACTGCACCCGGTATCCATGGAAAACGACGACTCCGATCTCCTAGACGTCGGTACGGTCCAATCCAATGCACCGTTTAAGCAGTGCCCCGCCGTGTGCACGCGCCAAGACGTCATGAGCAGAGATCAGTACCTGGACACAATGCGGAAGACGAATGAGGAGCAGTACGAGATCGTCCGAGAAGTCGGGCATAGACTCACTATCCCGGACTCTCCGCCACTACAAATCTTCTTCACGGGAATGGCTGGGTGCGGGAAGACATTTGTACTGCGTCTCATCATAGACGTCTACAACAGATACTGCAACCCTGCTGGTTCAGATAATGTAAACGCCTATGTTGCCTGTGCTACAACTGGAAAGGCGGCGGTCGCACTCGGTGGAATAACTGTACATGCCGCCTTTAGACTTACCATCAATAGGGATGGCGGACTGCGGAACAACGTGTTGAACACGTTCCGCTATGCGTTCAGGAACGTCAGGTGCGTGATTATCGATGAGGTTAGCATGATGTCTGCCGACATACTTCAGAGAGTGGACTCGCGACTACGCATCATCACTTGCAAATACCTGGAGCCTTTCGGCGGGTTAGACATCATCCTCTGCGGAGACCTGCGTCAGCTTCCCCCCGTTCGTGCCGCCGAGGTTTTCAAGCGCGTCAAGACGAACAGTGTGTTTAACACAGAAATTGCATGGCACCATCTGTCATATTTTGTCCTCACGAAGGTCATAAGGCAAAGCGATCTCAGGTTCTCCACCATACTTACCGAAATTGGAGACGATGCAGAATTGGATTCCGAAGAAATCGCATTGATCGAGAGTCGGTTTGTCACGCAACAGGAAGGAGAAACGTGTTGTCCCGGTGGCATCCGCTTGTACTACTCCAACAAGGAATCGGACTACTACAATACGAACATGGCCATTGCAACCGAAGATAATGCTGTGGCATGTGTGGCACGGGACGCAATCGTTGGATTCAGGTCTATGCAGGAGAAGACAGAGGCAATGCGCAAGGCCGAAACGCTGCCCAAGGCCGAACTCGGAAACCTGCCAGCTAATATAATGCTATGCTTTGGAAAACCATATATGCTCACACTCATTGTCGATGTTTCCGACGGTCTGGTTAATGGATCTGTTGGAATACTGCAATACATACAATACGACACGCTCCGAGAGCCGCAACGCATCTGGTTGCATTTCGGTGAGCTTGGTTTCAAAATTGCGATTGGAACCGTGGCGGCCGCGAAATCCCGGCAGTTATGGGCACTCGACAGAAATATTCAGCAAAATTGGACACCTATCGAAAGACGCACAGTCACTTGCGTCATTGATAAGAAGACAAGGATATCCCTGAGGAGATGCCAGCTACCCGTTGCGCAGGCAAGTGCTATCACCATTCACAAATCACAGGGAGGCACGTATGAAAACGTGGTGTACTCGTATGCCAAGAATCATCCACAGAAATTGGTATACGTGGCACTGAGTCGTGCTACTGACATCAACGGCCTCTACCTCACCGATGTGGACAATGACTTTACGTTCTACCACGGCAAGCCCAATCCGGACAGGGCACTACTTGATGAGTTTTGTCGGTTGCAGTCACACAAACTCCAAACTGTCACTGCTAAGTGCTACGCAATGATTGAGCAACCGCACTTCTTCTCGGTTGCCGCGCTTAATGTTCGCTCTCTGCCGGCGCATTCCAAGCACGTACATCAAATCAAATCAAATCAAATCAAATCAAATCAAATCAGTTTATTTTTCATCTTGTACAAAGAAGATGAAGGAGCTGTGGAAAAACGCTACAACATTGCAGCTTGACGAGTCCACAGACCCTTATATTGGCAGCTAAGCAGCATCGTGCTAAAATATTCACAGAAGAGAAAAACAAAAACAAAAAAAAGGTGGGAAAAAAAGTAATCTTAACAATACATTGCAACAACACACTAAAAAAAAAATCATTGTGATCATAAATGTTTAGGGCGCACACATTTAAACCAAAAAACAAAATCGTAAAAAATCATACTCTCTCGGTTTCATACATTCTACGGAGTTCACTGTACTTACAGGTAAATAAATCAAAATGCACAAGATGATATCTATTTAATAAAGACGGTAGTATGAAACTTAAGCAATCTTTTCCATAGTTCGAACGAGGTGTACGCACTACCCAATTTTCTCTATGTCTCGTTGAGTAGCTAGTTATGTTCTTTAATTGAAGATGAGCCAGATCACGTAAGTTAGTAATATTGTTTCGTGTTTCTAATTTATACCTCGAACTTAATCGATATCTATACAAGTTGAACGCTTTAATCACATGGGAGCGGTAGAACAAGTTAGTACTTGGCGCTCCATAAGGCTCATTGTAAATATGCCGAAGACATTTTTTTTGTAATATATGGACACGTTGAAGGTTTGAAAATGTTGTTGTTCCCCATACCAATTGACAATAGTTTAGATGAGAGTAAAAGAGGGAATTATAAAGGAGTAGCTTAATTTTTGTGGAAAGAAGGTATTTAACACGACCTATAATGCCTGTGATCTGAGCTATTTTAGTTACTATATGGTTTATGTGGCTATCCCACGACATAGAGGAAGAAAATACAACACCAGGACACTTAAAATGTTCAACGATTTCTATAGAACGTGAATTTAGGATGATATCTTTATGTACTGGAACTGGCTTGTTTTTTTGTCTGAATATGATTGATTTAGTTTTTACTTCATTTATCTGCATGGAATTAGAAACTGACCACTTTTCTAGTGCTTTCATCGTAAAATTACATTTGTCTACAAGTTGGTGGATGTCATTACCAGAAAAGAAAATACTTGCGTCATCCGCGTATATAATAAATTTGGCAATAGATTGATGTTCACAATGTCATTAAGATAAATGTTAAAAAGTAGCGGCCCCAGTATACTACCCTGAGGCACGCCACAAAGGACGGGTTGAACTTTGCAGCACGTATTATTTATCTGAACGACCTGCTTTCGATGAGATAGATACGACTTCAAAAGCAACAACACCTGTCCACGAACACCATAGCATGCAAGCTTTTTTAACAATGTATTATGATTTAACAAATCAAAAGCTTTCGAATAATCCACAAATATACCAACAACAATAGCTTTGCTTTCAAACTGTGTAAGTATGTATTCTTTTTGTTCAAGTAGTGCTATTTCAGTAGATTTGTTTTTACGAAAGCCAAATTGGTATGGGGTTAACAAGTTACATTTATCGATAAAGTTTGAAAGTCTTGAATGTAAAATTTTGTCAAATACTTTTGAAAAAACGGGCAGAATAGAAACTGGCATATAATTAGCCAGATTATTTCTCTCTTCTTTTTTATAAAGAACAGTTACTCTCGCAACTTGCATCCTTTCTGGAAAAGCAGCAGCCACTATACATTGATTAAATATCTTAGCAAGAATCGGTGCAAGGATATGAACTACGTGCTTCACGGGCTTTATTTGTAAGCCGTCGATATCGCAGCTATTACTGTTTTTTATATTTTGATTACTGTTATCACCTCTTCCTCGGAAACAGGATGTAAAAACATAGATCTGTCATTTTGTACATTTACATAATCGCAACATGTGCCAGGCGAGTCATCGCCGACAGCCATACTAGTAAAGAAATCATTAAATGCGTCAGCTAATTCTCTTCCGGATAAATCTTTTCCACTGACTTGCAGTTTTGAAAGAGGGGTATGTGAGGGCCCGCGATGCAGGACTGTATTTAATCTAGGCCACATCACGTCACGCCTACAGTTCTTATCGTTTATAAATGAGGAGTGATATTCCGTTCGCGCACATCGTAGTTTCTTTGTTATTTTGTTTCGATACTGCTTGAAATGGTCCAATCATCGGGTGTGCGAGTATTTAAGAATTTTTTATACAAGTCATCTCTTATTTTCATTTCCTTCCGTAATTCTGGCGTGATCCACTGCTTACGAATGTTTCCAGTTAGCCTACGCACTTTTACAGGGAAGTGAGTACAATATAAATGCTTCAAACTGCTCAAAAAGGTATTATAAATCTCGTTTGGCTCTTTTAAATTGCTTATTTTGCTCCAATTTGTATGTAAGATTGCATCCCGGAACGCATTAAGCGCCGTCTCTCTAATTGATTGGTAAAGTATTTTGGATGATTTGTTCACTGCTGGCTCATTTTTTTGAATGTAAAGAAACACAGGAAGATGGTCACTAATGCAACACGATATAGCACCCGCTTCAGAATTTGATTGCACACAGTTTGTAATGAACAGATCAAGGACGGATAGACAATCCGCTGTGACCCTTGTTGGTACGTTAATAACATTAACGAAACCATTTTATAATATAAGCGTGTCACAATCTCTGGCTGACGGGCTATTATTACCCATATCTATATTAAAATCCCCTCCAGCAATTAAGAGTTTTCCATTTTCGGCCACAAATGCAAGAAATTGATCGTAGAATTCAAAAAAATTTAAAACATCTCCGTTTGGTGGACGATAGCAAACAGAAAACACTGTCTGGCCCGAACATAGCGAAAGTACTTCATAAGCAGGAGTAATTGCACTGTAACAGTCAAGCAACGTGCACTCTGTACTATTGTAAAGTAGCAAAGCAACCCCGCCACCTCGGCTGCTGGTTCTGTTTAAATAATAGGTTCTATAGTTTGGCAATCTAAAAACATCAAACTCACTTGTGCTCCAAGTCTCGCTTAGCATAATAACGAAAAAATTGAAACGAAAATTCAGTAAAAAACTCTTCTAAACACAAGTATTTATTTCTTACCGACCTAGTGTTTAAATGTATACATTTCAATGTATACATCACGACCACATCCTACGCCATGCATCTGTACTTTGCCTCTCGGAAACGTGGATGGATCCAAAACAGGCGGTAGAAATCATAGACTACCAGTACTGCTGCGGCGTCAGTAGAGAGCACAACAGAGCGGCGGGAGTGGCCACCTACGTGCGTAAATTTGGTCTGTCTGCCGTACCCATCGAGATATTTGGCACGTCAGACGAAGTTGGAGAAATTTGTGCCGCCAAGTTCGACAACGGCTTGCTAATGGTGGCTTTGTATGTCTCGCCTACAGCACTCACCAAAGATGTCGTGCATTTTCTGCGACTTGCGTTAAGCCCACGTGGGTCCACACCCATGTTAGTAGTGGGGGACTTTAATGCAGACTTAAAGACGAATAAGGACTTCATACCACTTATGCAAGAAAACCTCCCATTTCTCTCCCTCGTAACAGCTGCACTGCTGTGACGACCTCTCAAAACACATGAATAGGCCTCGTCTTTTAAAATCAGCCGTTGGTCCAGCACCTGGAACACATATCCTGTCACTTCTCAGATCACAAGGCTTCCTTCATAACAATCAAGGACTGGGATAGGAGTGATATTTAAAGTACCAGTATAGGAGGAGATTGCTCTATATTTGTATATATTGTGGGGATTTTGGACGCCGAACTTTGGCGACGATGTGGAGTGCGCGCTAGAAGGAAAGGAGGAGGAGAAGAACGAAAGCTGGAGAATTGTTCCTTCAGACGGTCTTGCGAACCTTGAGAGGTGTTATGCGGACCACTCGGAGGAGCATCTACCAGCTTCGTTATGAGTTGGAGCATACAAGACGAAGAGGACGAGGAGCACGATGAGGTTGAGGAGGAGGAATAGGAAGAGAAGGAGCGGAGATGCCAGATACCTGTTGTGTAAGCAAGCGGTGTCATCATTCATAAATCACACTGGAGCTTCAAGATGTGACAACTATATTCCCTTTCTCCGGACAAGCGGTGAGCAAAAATACCACAATATATATATATATATATATATATATATATATATATATATATATATATATATATATATATATATATATATATATCAGATAGTTTAGTACGGTATATCGCAAAATCGAAATACCTCAAGAGAGGAGGAGGAAGGAACGAGGGGAGGAGGAGCACGAGAGGAGGAGAGAAGAAGAAGGGGAGGACGAGAGAGTACGGATGAGGAGGAGGGGCATACCCTCCGCTTCGTTCCCTCCCCTTCCCGTCCTTGGAGCGCATTTGGAATTTAGGGAACGCCATAGCTCGGGGCCTCTTCCTTCCTTTCCTACTGAATCTACACAGCCTAAGTGTCTAGAGCTTGAACATTTTTCATTGAAATTTAACACGGCCGACAGCGTTGTTAAGACGTCCGACGAAAACGTTGTAAACGTCATTAACACGTTTCAGACCGGCTTCGGTACATTTATTGTAGGTGTGTTCCAAGTATGTGACGACTTTCATGACCCTGTTTCATCATCAAGTATTGAAGTTCATCTTGCGTCAGATCTAAACAAATCACAATACCATGTTTGGGGTAAGTCCCTCATCAAATTTAAGATGGTGTGCCTGCCTGTAGCATCTCGAAAGTTTCTTTTTTTCACGCTTGTTTCACGTACTGTAAGTGCTTTTTGGTATTATACTCCGCCGAGTGCGCATCTACTAAGGCGACGAAAACCATCCCAGTTCTAGTCTGGCGATCACGTCACCTTGACACCCTTGTAAGCTTAGAACTGAAAACTCTTTGCTGCTCATGCACAGCAGACAAAAAGATAGGCAGCATTTTAACTTCTCACTGCTTAAGCATGGGTGTCAAGCACGAAGCCTGGGAAAATTTGCCCACTGCTTAACTACATGCTTTTTCTTTTGTGTCCTGGTTGGCTGCTACACTGAAGAGGCTGCAGAACACCGTACCACGGCGGCTGATCATGCTGTTCTAGTTAAATTAATAATAGGGTTTTTTCATCCAGGACGTAAATTGGAACCTCGCGGAGCAAACTTTAAGGTGCATTGGTATCACAAGTGCGTACGTTTGTTTTGTACGTTATTGGCGTAAAGCTTGGCTGGATATGCAACGCAGTTTCCAATATACACCACGGTTTTTCCCCAATCAATAAAATGTCAACCTGCCAAAATATTTGTTCTAATTCTATATTTCAGAGCACAGCTCTTAGGCGGCCGTTTCCGGCTTGAGTGGCAAGCAGGACAGCAGTAGGAGGGAAGTGGAGAAGGAGGCGGAGGAGAGAGGAGGAGGAGGAGTCGAGGGGAGGAGGTTGGAGGATGAGGAGGAGGTGAAGGAGAAGGAGGGGGTGGAGGAGGAGGATGAGGGGAAGAGAGGAGGAGGAGTAGCAGGCAGGATCCCAAGGGAGGAGGAGGGAGAAGGGGTATACCCTCCCCTCAGTACCCTTCCCTCCTCCTCCTCAAGAGCTGCGCTCCAATTCGGCGTTACAGGGAGTTGTAAACGGCTTTCATTTTTTATGTGAAATTAAAAAGCGTAGCTCCCTTTCTGCAAAAGATAGGGTCACTAGACTTGCCAGGGTCTACGACAGACGGCGACGCAGACCACCGAGTCGAGTGGCGGGGCGCGTTTGGCGCACGAATTGATAGATGGCGTCGGGAGCAGCGTCGGAAGGTGTAGCCGGCAGAGATGGGGAAATTACTTTTAAAAAGTAATTAAATTACATTACTAATTACTTACTTGAAAACTGCAAAAATGTAATTAATTACATCACAAATTACTGCAGACTATAAGTAGCGACAGTACATTACAATTACTTTCCAAAAGTAATGAAATTTCTTTGACATTACTTTTGAATACCTTGAGGCAGTAATTCGTGCTCATTTTATTTACCCTATATGTACCAAAACTCAGACATTCCCGTTTACACCGCAACAACCTTATGCGCCTCAAAGTGAACCATACTGAACAGTCATTTTGCTGGTACTCACGACGTAAGTGTTAAATTTGACGAATAGCTTTTTTAGATGTTACTCAAAGACAGTCGACTCAGTGGTTTCGCTGTTCATTCAACGGTGAAGGTCTTTACTAAAAGAGCGATATGTTTCCGTCTTCGTGATATAGACGAAGCTATAGTCCGTGTCAGTCTTAAAGGGCCTCTGACACGCCAAAAAAAAAAAATTTTTTTTTCATGCTAAACGTTGCAATGGCATATCAGGACATTACAAAAAAATTGTTTCACTATAGAGTTGCTTAGTTTTTTTATAAAAAATAGAAATACGAGGCCTAATTCAAAGTTCCCGCCGTGCACTGTGACGTAACAGTGCACCGCAAGGTGTCGGGGCGGTCAGAAAGGAGGCATCGAGCTACGTCACTAATAGTGGGTTAACCGGAAGTCAGGTGAGTTTCACTCCTCGTGCTCTCCGCGACCGCGCCTAAGACTTTTTTTTTTTCGTTTTATTATTCTGCTTTTCGTACGAGCGATCGTAGAAAACGAAGTTTCAGTTCCACTAGCTCTTTATCCCTGCACCGTTGGTTAGTTTGCGTGCTGTAAAATTTGAGGACGAAGAGTCAGTGGATCGACATGATGGAGGTCAATGATGAAAGCGTTGCGAGTACAAGCCAGTGTACGAGTGCATGCCGTCAGTCCGATGATACAGGGCTATACTGGGCGCAAAACAAGCTATCACGTTTTGAAAAAAAAAAAATTAGAACGCTCGCAGAAATTAGGATTGCTAGCATAAGACACGCCCGATCGCATTGCTGAAGGTTGATACACCGAGGTCGTTGAATCATCGGATACTCTCCAGGCTGTAGATGCCTGCCGTCTAAAGAATAAGAACTTGTGAGTGTACCAAGTACAAGTAAACGTCGAGCACAAAGTACGTATTTTGTCTAGAACATGAGTAGAACTTGTTTACTGGGTGCTCATGCGGCCGATGTATGTCTCTCAGAAATGCATGCAGTGTGATCTCTTCTTCAGTTGCTGAAATACCGGGACAGTCCCTCATACAGCACCTTCTAGGCATTGTAGTTGATCACGTCAATTCACTGACTCCGCTTCTGCTACCTTTACAGCAACATTAAGCGATGAAAAGCAAATAAAAGAAACCTTGTCTGCTTGGATCGCTCGTGGAGGTGCGGAGAATAACAAAAATATTTTAAAAAATATTACACGCGCTCGCGGTAAGCACGAGGAGGGATACAACTCACGTGACTTCCGGCGATGCCTCCCTTCTGACCGCCCCGACACCTTGCGGTACACTGTTACGTCACAGTGCACGGCGGGAACTTTGAATTGGGCCTCGTATTTCTATTTTTTATAAAAACAAAAACTACGCAACTCTATAGTGAAACAATTTTTTTGTAATGTCCTGATATGCCATTGCAACGTTTAGTATGAAAAAACATTTTTTTTGGCGTGTCAGAGGCCCTTTAAGTCAGAACATGGGAGCTGGTTCTTACAAGGAGTCGTCATGTCAAACGTTTCCCTTCCGCCTCGGACGCAGTATAATCCTATCGTCCCAAGCAAACTAGTTGACGTATTCCCGGTCATTCCTATCGAAAAGTATTGTTCCGAAACACCCGAAGAGCCCAAGATTTTGTGCATTGCCACACAAAGGGGCTGGATAATTGCTAAGCAGAAGCGTCGCCAGTTGAGGAAAGGAATGACGCGAGCTTCCTAATTTGTGTACTTTCCCAAGAAACGGGTAAGCATATTCCCGAATAAACTTCCCAAGGGATGGTAGCGAGGCATACTGCGAGCGGTACCTGCTTTGCTCGAGGACGCACGAAACGTTATGGGGCCCTGACAAGGCATTTGGAATTAATTATTTATTCCGCTTTGTTGTTCACTATGGTCGAAGCGTATGGTTTGACCTTGCTTGACGAAAGACCAAGAAGGCTGGGGATCTGCTTGTCCTGTCCTCTCAGATTTCAAAATGTTTTGACCTCGCTGGTGATGTGCCCCTCGCCTTGTAGCTTATAAGCCGTTCATCTCTAAGCTCACTGTGCGGTGGAAGCTAAGTGCTCGTTGGAACAGTCGCACGTCTATCTTTCGATACGTAACCTCGCTCTCGTTCATACCCACACGCAGAGGAAGGGACAAGTCAGGTGATCAGAGGGAGGTGTTTGATTGGTTCTGGTTAGCTCGCACCTCCCATCGCACTGTCAGCTTAGGAAAGAACGAAGTACAGTATCGTCGTGATAACGTGACGCCGAGAGTCAATCTTGCCTGGAGTTCCTAAGCCGTCGCCTTCCAGTGATGTTTTCGCGTAAGCTTTTCTGCTTCGCCTTTCCAGCCGGCCTTTGTACGTCTGTTTGATTCTTCGTACGAGGCTTTGCACTCAGGTGGCTCTCGTTTATTTACTCTGATGTCTCTTTCACACCATTTCACCATGCAAATAAATTTTTTACTCTTTTTTAAAACTTGCAAACAAACTTTCAGATTTGAGAGGAAAGTAATTTCAAAAGGAATGAGTAATTTTTGTCGAAATTACTGTTTGAAAGTAATTCATTACATTACTCATTACCACAAAAAGTAATATAGTTACTGTAATTTCATTACAGTAATGTCAGTACTGCCATCTCTGGTAGCCGGCCATCGAAGGAAACGCAGACGGCACGCAGACGAAATAGGTCGGCAGCAAAAGCGCCGTCCTTATGCAACCGCATTTTTTTTACTTCAAGTTTTGGTACATTACAAAAAGATTATGTTCATTTTCGTCGACCACGGTCGTCGCGAGCAGTCTCGATCAGGAGGTAGAGCCATATCTCAATACGTGCGCCAAACGCGCCTCGCCACTCGACTCGGTCGTCTGCGTCGCCGCACGCCGTTGTCCCTGGCAAGTTTTTTGGCCCAATTTTTTACAGAGATGGAGCTACTCTTTGTAATTTTACACTTCACACTTTTACACTTTTACACTTTTGGCGCTTTGCACGCCAAAAACATCGATTCTTCCTCCGACGACCAAATCTTCTAAGAACTACTTCGTGCGGCGGGTGAACTACGCGCAAAAGCTTCATTTTTCCCCTGAGGCGAAAACGAGTATAGCTAGATTATGCTGACAGAGTTCAGGGAGCACAAAATAAGTGTCGAATGAGACGGGCACATGCTGTGTGTGGGTGTGTGTGTGCATAACGTCACGCGACGACATGAGGTCAGATAACCGTGACGTCTCCCGACGTCGCTATGTCATGCGTCGTTGCGGTGTCAGATATGATGACGTCAGGGTCATGTGACCTCATGACGTCACGCAACGTCACGCTAGCACATGACGTCATGCGACGCCACAATGTCCCGGGATCTCATGTGACGTCACACAAAGTCGGGTAACAGCAAAACGTAATGTGACACTGCGGTGTCACTATGCAACATGACGCTATTTGTTGAATCGAAAACAGAAGTTTTTGTGTGAAGAACGCACATCCTGTGAGTCCCGTACCTTGCTGTTCCCTATCCACCGCGGTGCTCATAGCCCATGCTCGGAACGAGTTCGCACTTATCGTCTGCTAAGGAAAGCCATCACGACGGCGTGATTTGCTAAAACGCCGTGGAAGCGCGACGTCACCACACGCTCAGCAGCAAAGGACCCAGCCATGGCCGTCAGTAAACACTTCCCCTAGTTAAATAGCGCAGAAGTACGAGATATACGTATACTGCTTCAGAAATCAGCGGCGTCTTATTCCACTGAAACATTGAGCCTTGGAATCGGTTCTAACGAGTTTTTCGCGCGTTTTTTCTGTCTGTGGGCTTGTGATGTGTTCTCCTTTTCGTGCCAATAAAAAAAATACAAAAACCGAATTGCGCCACAAGCATGACCCTGTAATTGCTACCCTTGTCATTCCACCAAAAAGCTACTCACCTTTTGTTTATTTGATAAAATGCATTTATATAATTTCATCTTTACGCGATCAATTGATATCAGGCTCAATTGAAATCCTGCTGCCCCTCCCCTCCCCCCTCGGTAATTCTTTCGGGCACTGAGGAAACAATCGATAAAATGAACAGTATCTTGTGATTGGGAATCGTTAGCGGTTTGGCGTTCGTTAAGACACGAATATTCGTTTGCCGGAATTATCAGTCAATAATAACTCACAGGCGGCCGTAGCCCCTAGGCAGTGGAGAGGATGCGCCTCAGGATGGATGGATGGATGGATGAATACGGCTGAGCCCTTTGGATCGGGCGGTAGCTTACGCCACCTAGCCTTTTTGTCTTACCCTTTAAGCTTAGAATATTTAAATGTGAAAACTATATTCACTCCGTACTGAAAAGAAAGTGAGGCTATAAATCCCCCTTGCCATCAGTTAATAAGAAAATGCCTAGTTTTCTCTCGCTTTCTGCCACCATTCACTTAATCTTTGCTTGGTAATCTCTACTGTCTTGAAATCCACTTTTCCTTCGCTGTCTCTAAAACCCAATGACCTTATTAAATCTACGTTGTCTTCGGTATGCATAGGGTGAAGCCCTTTACAGTAGAGTATCAAGTGCTCAGCCGTCTCGTCCTCCTCTCCACAAGCAGCGCACACTGTGTCCATTTCCTGGTACTTCGCTCTGTATGTTCTGGTTCGCAAAACACCTGTCCTTGCCTCAAACAACAATGAGCTTCCCCTAGAATTGTCATAAATGCTTTCTTTGGCAATAACTGTTTTATTTAATCTATAGCCTTCCAGAGCCTTCTTTGTCTGCATTCCCTCTAGCCACCGATCTCTTTCTGTGGCCTTAACTTTCTTCTTAACTGAGACCTGCTCTTTCGTAACTCCACTATAGCCTAAAAACTTTCCTCTTAATTTCCTAGTGCGCTGTCTCCATTTTGTCTATACTCCTCATGTATAAATAGCTGAAAACCTTTCGTGCCCATTGCTCCCCACCCATTTGCCTCAACCGATCCTCAAATTCTATCTTGCTCACAGCTTCCCTGCCCTCAAATGACGCCCATCCCATGTCTCCTTGTACTCCCTGGTTTGGTGTTTTGCAATGTGCCCCCAAAGCCAGCCTACCTACTCCACGCTGTTTTATTTCTAGTCTTGCATGCACTTCGGATTTGATGCATAGCACTGCGTTTCCAAAAGTCAAGCCAGGCACCATGACCCCTTTCCAAATCTCTCTCACCACCTCATACCTGTTGTAATTCCAAAGTGCTCTATTTTTCATTACAGCCGCATTTCTGTTGCCCTTACCTATTATATACTTTTCATGCTGACTGAGATATTCTGCACCACCACATATCCATACTCCTAGATACTTGTATTTACTAGCTCTCTCAACTGTAATATTCTGTATCTTCAGTCTCTCAACATCATCATTGTTAAAAATCATGACTGCTGATTTTTCACTACTGAATTCTAAACCTAATTCCTCTCCTTCCTACCACAGATGCTTCATTAATTCCTGTAAATCTATCCTGTTGTTAGCCATTAGTACGATATCATCCGCATATATCAGTCCCGGTAAGGATTGCTGAATTGTTTGGCCTAGCTTACTGTACGAAAGGTCAAATCCAAGCCCACTCTTCTCTAGTCTATCCTCCAATCCTCTCAGATACAACATGGCCTTTGCCATGTTGTATCTGAGCTGCTGGCTGGTCAGCGCGGCTGGTGGCCATAAAGGGCAACTTTGGCAAGGCCATGTCACCGAGCGACAGGAAACGTCACAGTTCGGAATAGCGCACGGAAACTCGAGCTCGAGATCGGGTTCAACGATCGCTGCCACAGGCCGTCTGAAAGTTGCAATAGGATGGCGTTTCGTGTCAAACCAAACTTCACTGCCCGGTCGGTATTGGCGACGTGAGCGATCGAAAGCGTCGATGTGGTCGGCCTGCCACGATTGGCTGAATGCTGACTATGACGTCAGCAAAGGATTTCTTGACAGAAGTACGAGTAATGTAAGATCTTCAATTTTGATGGTGTTCGCAGTTTTGGTTTTAGAGCGCAATGATTTCAAGCTTCCACCATGCCAATTACAAACACCATCGAACTTGTTGTTCCCGAGGTAGTGACGTCACGAGAGGAAACCATCAAAGGGCGCCACCAAAACATCTATATTAAAGCCCCCTCATGGTTTAAAGGGATACTGAACCAAGGAATTTAGTGTCCATAATAAGTGGCGCACGTTCTTTCCACGAGCCAGCAGCCGCCGGTGTGCGCGAGCACACGCAACAAAAATGACGTCAAAGACCCCCATTCACGGTTAAGATGACAGTGAAATGTATCGGCTTCGGGCCAAAGGAGAATAAAGACTAGTTTTTCATCTACACAGTGGTGTCTGGAGTAAAAGGTAAGCGATTAATTAGTCTAGCAAGCACGTAGCTTTCACTTGTAGAGATGAAAAGCCTGTCTTTATTCTCCTTTGGCCCGAAGCCCATGCATCTCACTGTCCTCTTAAGCGCGAATGGAGGCCTTTGACGTCATTTTCGTTGCGTGTGCTCGCGCACACCGGCGGCTGCTGGCTCGTGGAAAGAACGTGAGCCACTTATTATGGACACTAAATTCTTTGGTTCAGTATCCCTTTAAAGCAACGTTATTAGATTAGCTCAGTTACGGAACTGCTCATAGACGCTGCATGCTCGAGCAGTACCAATACCACCTAGAACACAAGGCCTGCGCATGACGTTTCGTTAGTAGATCCCCGACCCGCCCCAAGCGGCAAACAGGCTGAAGCTTGACGAGAGTATGGGCCGCGTCAGAACTACGGCTGTGTTCCAAATCTTACCCAAATGAATCGGAGTTACTCCGGCGGATCGTATCACCTGACAGCACAGATTGAAAAAACGCTGGACGCGGGTTTGTTTTAGAACGCCAAGGAACAAAACCCTTACCCTGGAGTAAGAATGAGTAAATTTTGGAACACGGCCTACGTCGCATTCACTGGCGGCCACAGCTGTTTGCGCGAGTGCTGAGCGCGAGCTGATAGCGAGCTTCCAGTTCATTTGCAACGTGCATGCGAACACTCCCTCGGCCAGGAGCGCGAGCTAGCACGCGCTCCTGGCTTTGAGACGTGCATTTCAAGCGTGCGCTCTCGTTCTGCGGAAGAACGCTTCAAAACAGCGACCTCGAGCTCTCGTGGTTCTGGCGTTGGCTGCGTTCTCTGCTTAAAAGTGAGCGCCCTCAGAAATGGCGTCCAGTGCCAGCGTCCAGCGTCCAACCAAGGGCTCTGCAGCCCTTCGCACAGCAGTAAGCCATTTTCACTTATGCATTTGACGCTCCACGTAAACGTCTAACTTCATCGTATGCTACAGCAACAGACACTCGGCGTGAGCATCTGTTTTATTATCTGCTACACAAACCACTGAAGCAGGCGATGGAGCAGACGATGTTGCAGACGACGTAGCAGACGATGGTGCTCATCCCGGCTACCTAGGGGGCGCAGAGGGGATCTACTAGTGATGACGTTTAGAGGAGGAAACGCGCAGGCCTTGTGTTCTAGGTGGTATTGGCAGTACCCCCCCCCCCCCCCCCCCCCCCCCCCCTCGCTCACCACGACTCGCAGGGCGTTGCTCGACGCGCCGGGCGGCTGCTTTCGTAACTGCAGCGTATTCTATGGGATATGTACGTTTCGAGGCACGGCGTCTAGATGACGTTTCAGCTCTGCTCTATGCAGCTCTATGTAGCGCACAGTTGTGAAACGAAAATCTAGATGGCGCTTCGAACGATGGCAGGCGGATTAGAGTGAGTGAGGGGGGGGGGGGGGTACCCCCTTCCGCGGGAGTTCCACAGCTGAGGTAATCTAGTAACGTTGGTTTAAAGTAAGCGCAAGTTGCGTCGATGCACGAGGCACGTGCAATGTGCAGCCCTTGGGAAGATCATGGCGGCACAGCGCAGCACTGATGCGCACTGAGCTAGCTTTCAGACGCCATGTTCTTCCCAGAACTAGCGCGCGGCACGTGTCGCGAGCATTTTCACAACAATGAATGGCGCCACTTTTCCCAGGATAGAGGGGCTTTAATCTATATAGCTGCTCAGCGCGTGCTGACGGCGAGCCTCCGTAGTGTTTTTGCAACATGCATTCTACACCATCAAGATTGCCGGTTTTAAAAGCCTATAGACCTTTTCATCTCAGTAGTTACCCGACCGGCGGACAGAGGGCGCTGGCGCCGAATGCGTCGCTCTGGCTGTCATTTCTGGATATCAAGGGTGCCTATGGCAATGTGAACCAAAAAACTCTGTGGGACATAGTGGAGAGCTTAAACCTAGATGAAGGACTAACAGCAATATTAAGGAACATTTACAAAGATAATAAGGTGATTATAACATGGGAAGGAAAGGCAACGGGGAAAATAGAGATAGGACGAGGCCTTAGGCAGGGGTGCCCGTTATCGCCTTTGCTGTTTATGTTGTATCTGAGAGGATTGGAGGATAGACTAGAGAAGAGTGGGCTTGGATTTGACCTTTCGTACAGTAAGCTAGGCCAAACAATTCAGCAATCCTTACCGGGACTGATATATGCGGATGATATCGTACTAATGGCTAACAACAGGATAGATTTGCAGGAATTAATGAGCATCTGTGGTAGGGAAGGAGAGGAATTAGGTTTAGAATTCAGTAGTGAAAAATCAGCAGTCATGATTTTTAACAATGATGATGTTGAGAGACTGAAGATACAGAATATTACAGTTGAGAGAGCTAGTAAATACAAGTATCTAGGAGTATGGATATGTGGTGGTGCAGAATATCTCAGTGAGCATGAAAAGTATATAATAGGTAAGGGCAACAGAAATGCGGCTGTAATGAAAAATAGAGCACTTTGGAATTACAACAGGTATGAGGTGGTGAGAGAGATTTGGAAAGGGGTCATGGTGCCTGGCTTGACTTTTGGAAACGCAGTGCTATGCATCAAATCCGAAGTGCATGCAAGACTAGAAATAAAACAGCGTGGAGTAGGTAGGCTGGCTTTGGGGGCACATTTCAAAACACCAAACCAGGGAGTACTAGGAGACATGGGATGGGCGTCATTTGAGGGCAGGGAAGCTGTGAGCAAGATAGAATTTGAGGATCGGTTGAGGCAAATGGGTGGGGAGCAATGGGCACGAAAGGTTTTCAGCTATTTATACATGAGGAGTATAGACACAAAATGGAGACAGCGCGCTAGGAAATTAAGAGGAAAGTTTTTAGGCTATAGTGGGGTTACGGAAGAGCAGGTCTCAGTTAAGAAGAAAGTTAAGGCCACAGAAAGAGATCGGTGGCTAGAGGGAATGCAGACAAAGAAGGCTCTGGAAGGCTATAGATTAAACAAAACAGTTATTGCCAAAGAAAGCATTAATGACAATTCTAGGGGAAGCTCATTGTTGTTAGAGGCAAGGACAGGTGTTTTGCGAACCAAAACATACAGAGCGAAGTACCAGGAAATGGACACAGTGTGCGCTGCTTGTGGAGAGGAGGACGAGACGGCTGAGCACTTGATACTCTACTGTAAAGGGCTTCACCCTATGCATACCGAAGACAACATAGATTTAATAAGGTCATTGGGTTTTAGAGACAGCGAAGGAAAAGTGGATTTCAAGACAAGATTTTACCGAGCAAAGATTAAGTGAATGGTGGCAGAAAGCGAGAGAAAACTAGGTATTTTCTTATTAACTGATGGCAAGGGGCATTTATAGCCTCACTTTCTTTTCAGTACGGAGTGAATATAGTTTTCACATTTAAATATTCTAAGCTTAAAGGGTAAGACAAAATGGCTAGGTGGCGTAAGCTACCGCCCGATCCAAAGGGCTCAGCCGTACTTCATCCATCCATCCATCCATTGGGTGGCTTCAATTTGTTTGGTTTCGGTTTCAGCGCGCTCTCGGCTGTGTTGATGTGTTATGTGATTCTCGCCTAATTTCGTCATACAAATGTGCCCGTTATAGCGCACAACTAATAAAACTGTGGTACTGAGCCAATTCGAGAACCACGAAATGGTTTCGAGTCATACTCGCGGACTTTTTTACGAACGCTTTACGATGCATCTGGTCATGTTCGTCGCTAATTTTGGTCAGGTTCGGCGGCGTAACGACTGCGATGCACAAGGAGGATTCCATCGTCTACGGCCTGACCCACTGACCCTAGTTTCCAGAAAAAATAAACTAATGAAGAGACTAATGAGTAGATATATAGTAAAAATGCAGGTCCACTACCTGATCAAAAACCTCCTAAATCGCGAAAAACACACGAAGTCGCAAGATCACTGACTGATTTTCGCGGACACCAACTTTCTGTGGACTTTCGAAACTCGAAATGTCTCCTATAATACTCAGATATTCTAAGAAATAAGTGATATTGTCTCGGGCTGTTTTCTTTAAAAAAATTAAGTACTCGAGATATTTATTTATTTATTTATTTTCAGTGCCTACCAACGGCCAGAAGCCTAGGAGGGGTAGAGCACCAAGTCACATTAAAAAGGTGAAAGCGACAAAACAAATCCAGAACACAACCCGAACATATATTCGATGGTCCGCGTCCTAAGTCGGGTGGAAAATTCATTTAGCTATTGACCTTGCTAAAGTACTTATTAACAACATTTAACAACGTTGGCGTTAGAAAATGAACTATTTGTTTTACTGACATTTGATTACGACGTGCTTGGCACATGAGATAAGTGAGGCCCGTCAATTGAAATCTGAAATTTTGTCTTTGTACAAACTTTGCCAAATAAAATTGAGGGTACGAAAGAAGTGATCTCTCGTACGTTTGGTTAAAGTCGAATGCTAGGCACGACTTGATGAACCTTCATGACAGATCTCCATGCAAACTGATGCGATTTAAAATCAACAACCCTGAACTTCGGGTAATTTCCATGTAGATGGCTCCTTTTCGGCATCACATAATGCGAGCCCTAGGCACTCTCAAGCTGCCTGTGACAGATTATTTCACAGGGGTCTTTGCGTTTAAAATAAATAAAATTCATTACTTAAATTTTGTACAAAAATGTTAATACCCTTTAATGACTGCAGATATGTGACCAAGCATAGTGTACAGTTTCTCTAAATTCATAAATAAACAAATCAAGCAAACGTTTCTATTGCAAAAACGATTTAAGACCGCCTAACAAATTTAGGTGTAACGTCGTGCACAAACAAATCGTCCGATGTGGACGTTACCATTATCCCAAGCATCAAATAAAATGTGAGTTAAATGTTCAGTCGCCTGTATATATTATATGTCCCATATAATCAAAAACAACTATTTTAAATTTGTTATGAAGGCAAGGCCGGAGGCTTTCAGGAAACACACATAGCTTCATATGCTGCGTAGTATTTTGGTCACATTCCTTAAGATATTAAATGCGCGATTATACATATACAGTGCTTTTCAAATATGCCGCCACTATCACTGTGTAAATTTAAGTTGTCATAAATAATTGGGCTCAATATGCGCCAGGTCTGGCGCTGATTTCTGTATCTCTTCCCTCCTGACTGACGCGTATCCGGTACGCCGACGGTGAAAATAGTCAAAATCGGTTATAAAATAAACTGCATATGTAGTCGTGCACATAATGATGGCATGCAATTAAGTTTTAAATGTAAACATCGGCGGCAATTTACAATAAGGCGAGAAGCGCGGTGAAACGCGACGAAAAACGCAAATGCCGCGCCTTCGCCAAGGCGCGGAGGGGAGAGTGGAGCGACGAGTTGAAGCCACCTTAAAGCGGGTTTCACATGCAGCGGTTTTGGCCCTAGAGCGGCGCGATTTCTGCCGTCGCGGCGCTCTGGCCAGCACCAGCGGTTGAGCGGCACGAGCGCCGCGACGGCAGAAATCGCGCCGCTCTAGGGCCAAAATCGCTGCATGTGAACCAGGCTTAAGGCTGAACTCCATGGGACGAATTATGTGACGAATAACTGGCGAACGCCGCCCGACGGCACGCTCGCTTTGCGCGCGACGTAGCAGCCACTGTGTTGATTCCACGCGCAGAGCAAAAGCCGCCGGGCAAAATTTGTCGGTTATTCGCAGCATATTCGTCCCATGGAGTTCAGCCTTTATGGCGGCCGCGTCACGTGATTCCAAGATGGCAGCGCCCATGCGACGGAGGCCGAAAAGGTCTATAGGCGCTTTGCAGCAGCAGTGAATGGGCGCCGCCATAACCAACCTTCACTTTTTGCTTCCTCTTATTCCGTTTACTTGACTTCATCATTCCCATAACAGTCCATGCTGTTCCCATTTTAGATGCTACTGTGTCCTTCTCACCAGCATTGAACTTTGTGAAGGCTCAAAAACGCCCGTTTCAGTGGCTCTGTATCTCAGTAAGACAAGAGAAGGTCAGCAATGGCGGATGTAATCTGGCGCGTGTGCAAAGCGTCTATAAGTGTGATCTTATAGGCTTACTGGAACTCACTTTAAGATAAAGTTTAGACAGTTCTTATTCAAGTTCCGCCGCCTTGCTTAGCATTCTATGGACGTGACCACTGCATTAAAACCAGGACATGCTTTTCCCTTTTGTTTAAACTGGTTGACGTCTTCAGTTATTGGCAGCGGGATTTTTTAAAGTCTGAGGTTTCATGCCCTTGTTTTTACCAGTCAGAGCCCAAGTACTTGCGAAGTGAGAGGTATACTTACGTGTAGACTTTCTTTTGGTGCTGCTTGCTTCCAGTTCTTTTTGCGAGCTCATCTGCAGCGTTCTTATGGGGGCGTTTGCTTCCAGCGTCCTCTTTTGGGTGCACGTGCAACGATGTTTTTGTCTTTTTTTTTATGCTGCCCTATCTTTGCTCGGGACGAGAGAACGTGCGGAACCAGAGACTCGTTATCCTCGCGGAAACCTTTGTGTGGCTATGCAATGTAAGCTAGAGCCACCAAATAAGCTACGCTAACCGCTCATTCACACTGGAAGCGGATCCACGTTCGCAAAGCGGTTGCGAACGCGGTGGTTGTATAAAGATCCAGTACAATTGCACGCGCACTCGATGGCATCAAGGGCGCGTGCAATTGTACTGGATCTTTATACAACCGCGTTCGCAACCGCTTTGGAAACGCGGATCCGCTTTCAGTGTGAATGAGCGGTTAGTATATCGGCCAGCAGTATCGGCACTCTGCTCCTCAATACTGTGGGCGCCGTCACCTTGGTGCTTGTGCAGAGCAGACGCACCTGCCGATCGTCATATTTCAAAACTGCGACTTCGTGAGCATAGAATCGGCGTTAGAAAGCTCATGCATTATTGTTTTCCTTTATTGCGAACTGTTTAAACATTTGTGGATGGCGGAAAAGCGTTTTTTGTAATTTCAGATAGAGCTCCAGACAACTTACAACCATGTTTTTGAGCCACAATATGGGAAAGTGCCGTTTCTCTGAAGCGTAGCTTATTTAGTGGCACTAGCCAAAGCTATGGAACACGAGCGCTTGCGCACCTTGAATACTGTACAGAGATAGTCAGCTCTATCTGTGGCCCTATAAACCAACACACTGTTTACAAACAAGCCCGCTTTGCCCACAACAGGTGTGGGCACTGCGCATGCGCAGAAGCCATATTTGGGAGGAATGAAGCGTTAGCGCATGCGCAGTACAGACAGCAGCGCCACCGCGGTCGAATGACGTCAGCAAATTGAGTTGGTCTATAGGAAGTATTCACTGGCGGCCATAGCTGTGTGCACGACTGCTGAGCGCGTGCTGATGGCGATCAATGTGGGCTCGTTCAGAGCATGCGCTCTAGACATCACCCACAAATATGGCGCCCAGTGAATACTCCTTATAGTGATGTTTCTGCTGTCATACCATAGCCTCCTCTATTCGCAACTTTCACGACCTATAGGGGGCGCACTGGTGCCTATCAAAATGGCTGTCATCTGGATAATCGTCGTAGAACAGCGGTACGATGCTGGGTCGACGGCGCGTAAGTAATTTTAGTTTTGCTATATACGAGCAGTACTAGAGCCTTATGTTATTTTTTCACGCCAGGAAGGTATAGGCAAGCCCTTTTATTATGACGCCAATCATCCAGGAGCTAAGGAACGCGATTCTCACACCGGGGTACCACCATCGCTGAAAGTTGCGAATAGCCGCCGAAAGTGGAAAGGTAGACCGGCAGACAAGAGGCGTGTAACGGGCGCCCCGCTGCGGCGAGACGCCGAAACACACTTCTCTCGAGCGATGGAATGTTCGCTCGTGCTTCTCTCCTTCCTCGGGCTACCGCTTCTTTTCTCGTCGGGTTAGAAAACTATGTTTCGGGTCCCCGCTGCTACAAAAGCTGTGCGCTGACTACAGGCTCCCCGAGAAATGCTCGGTGCTACCAGATCTTTGCGCTCCAAATCTGCGACCGGGCACTCTATTGCTCCGTCATTGAATTACCAGGCTTTGTTAGTAGAGAAGAGGCTATGGTTATACATACGTCATACATACTGTCACACCATAGCCTCTTCTATATTCACAAAACCTGGCAGTTCGACGATAGAGCCATAGAGTGCCCGGTCGCAGATTTGGAGCGCGAGAATCTGGTAGCACAGAGCATTCCAGTAGCGCAAGGTGCGTCGATGCACGAAGCACGTGCAACGTGCCGCCCTTGGGAAGATCATGGCGGCACGGCGCAGCAGTGAGCTAGATTTCAGACGCCATGTTCTTCCCAGAAGTGGCGTGCGGCACGTGTCTCGAGCATTTCCACAACAATGAATGGCGCCACTTTTCCCAGGATAGAGGAGCTTTAGGTATTTCTGGTATTCAGCGCACAGCTTCTGCAGTGGCAAGGACCCAAAAACATGATTTTCAAACCCGACGAGAAAAGAAGCGGTAGCGCGAAGAACGCGAGGAGCACGAGCGGACATTCCATCGCTCGAGAGAAGTGTGTTTCGGCGTCTCGCCGCAGCGGTGTGCCCGTAACACGCCTCTCCTCTCATCCGTTGTCTGCCGCACTACCTTTTCACTTTTGACGGCCGCGTCTCGTGGCGATCTGCCAGGCTTTGTGAGTATAGACCTTTCCAATGTTTACAAAATCACAGTCCAGCGTGCGATCTTCACAGCCCAGCACGTGCGTGTTCGTCGCTTCGGAAAGCGAGCAAAGCACGCGCCATACGCACGAACGCTCAAAATGGCATCGGCCACAAGCTCGTTTTTGGAAAGGTCTATAGACCCGTTGCTCTCGGGCAGGGGGCGCGAGCGCGTCCGCAAGACGCGATCATGTTCTGCTGGCAGCACCATCCAGGCGGCGCTGTAACGTTCGATTTTGCACGTGCCACGTTCAAATGCAAGCATCTGTCAGCATCTGCAGACGCGCAATAACGGAACGTCTAAAAAAAAAGAAAAACTAAAATAAAAAAGAAAAAATACGCAGCTCGTGGCCTCAGCGTCCCATTCAGCTTTCTTATTTTATTGCGTTCTTTCATAGCTTCCGTGAGCCGGTATGTTTCACTTTACGTGATAGCGAAGCTGAAGCTACTCGCCAAAGCATGTTCCCCTGAACGATGCTCGCACTGCACGAGCGCGCGTGCTTGGCAGGGACACTGAAAGCTCGGAGCTCGCTCTGCTGCTACGCTGGCACTTGGAATGGAACGGAGTACAGAAAACTGTATTGGGGAAGCGTATTGACGCAAGTTCGAAACGCGAGCCAAATATTCTATTTTTCTCGCCAGGAGCGCTGCTCAAAACTTGAGAGCTACGGGCCTATAGACCTTTTCTGTGTACTCTCGTGCCCAGCCACCGAATAAGCGTATCCGGTATGGGCGACGAAAAAATAATCCAACGTTTCAACTTGCAAATAGTAAAAAACTAGAGGGGAAGCAAAACAAGAAAGTGTGACGGTTGCGCTTATATCCTAAATGCCTTCTATTGGCGTTGCAAAGGCAAAACAATGTTTTCGCCCATACTGGAAGTGACGACAATTCAAGATGGCGGCGCAGTTGCAGAAAAAGGCTATGGTCATACATACGCTGTCAAAACCACTGGAGCGAGCGCGTGGCTTCATCTACGCTTTCGTAAGCGAGAGAACGTGTGCAAATGATCAATGAGATGAAGCCCCATCCTCACGCCAGCAGCTATGACAGCGTTGTACACTAAAGGCGGGTACAGCCCCGTTTTCTTACGTTACGTTACGAAATCTCACGTGGAAGGTCCCAGGACATCTGTGCCTCATATTCGGCGTGGCTACCAGTTCAAGGAACTAGCCTGGCACGTGTCATTCGAGGCAGGAATATTTCGGTGTCTTGTACGTAACGCAAGAAAATGTAAGAAAACGGCGCTGTGTGAACCAGCCTTAACTATGAAGCGGGAGTATTCACTGGCTGCATATTATTGTGTGCGCGACGGCTGAGCACGTGCTGATGGCGAGCTTCCACATTTCTTTTGCAACGTGCATTCCTTACCATCAAGATTGCTGTCCTTAGCAGCCTATTAATGCGAGCTTGTTCTGAGCATGCAAGCTAACAGCGCCCTCAAATATGGCGTCCATTGAATACTCCCTATGGACGCTTTACACACGCGCCAGATTGAGCCGCCATTGCCGACCTCCTCTTGTCTTACCGAGATGTCGAGCCACTGAAGCGGTCGATGATGAGCCTTTAATAAAGACATATGCTAGGGAGAAGGACAGAGTAGCGCCTAAAGTGATAATAAGCTGTGCTGCTGTGGCAATGATGGCGTGAAGCGAAAGGAATAAGGTAAAACAAGAACTGACGGTCGGTTATGGCGGCGCCCATGCACAGCTGCCTGAAAGCGTCTATACGAAGCAAATGGCGCCGCAGCACCCGCTCCTGGTACGTGTTTCGTGCATGCGTACGAAACAACGGCTGGCGGTACATGTAAGAAACGCGTAGCCTGGATTTTATGAAGAGACTCGAGTGCTAATGTACCTCAATGTCCTTTTTTTTAGGGTGATGACATCCTTTCAAATAGCTAATGCCGGCCGCATTCTCATGAAAAATGAAAAGAAATTGACGATAACAAAATGTCGCTTTAGCACAGACAACGCCAGGAGCGCGGTTTGGGAAACGCTCATTCCCGCGCCTCGGAAGAAAAAAAAAAAAAGAGGCGGAATAGGAACAAAATGGTCAGAGTAAAAAAAAACGCGTGCTGAGCTCCAGGTATGGTTAGAGGTCGGCTATTCTCATCACCGCAGCGGTTGGGTACGAGTCACTACCATAGTGTCCGCCGAGGCAAGGATTTTTACGAGCCGAAGTCGAGTGCTCACATAGTTCTCGTGTCCATTAATCCATGAGCCGCGCTCGACTCGCGTGAGGGAGGTGGTTTCGATCCCACAATTACGTCATCAAGCCTTGCTAAGGTAAGACTGAAAGAAATAGTCCCCTTTTATCCTCGCAATTTCACCGCGGCAAAGAAACTTCTGAATACGTGGCGTTTTGTGCGAGTATACTTAGGTCAGACTGGGACCTGTACGCATCTGCCAAGTCAAGAGAATTCCAACCCGATATCGTTTTATAACCCCTTTAAATGTAATAATATATTTGCGGTTAAAGATATATTTAGTAGACGCTGAGTTTTACGTGCCTCACGGAGTTCGCTTTTTGTCGATTCATTTTTTCTTCGTTCAGCTCTTTCGGTATTACGTAACTTTTCGTATTTAAGCGTTAATGTTCGTGTTAATGGAAGCATATTAAGAGCTTTGTTGATGGTTTTAATGCATATATAATAGTTGGACCCATTGCTTCGTCCGATTTTCATGTTATATAATGCTTCACCTAACAAAAGAAAAAAATTCCCAAGCTTTTTTTTTTTCAGCAGCGATTTAGGCGCCACACTGGTATTCCTAAATTTTAAGTTGTAATGAAGTTGACTTGGCGTTTATTTATACACATCTTCGACTGGTAGCGTGTATAGAGCGTTTAAAACTCTAGGTAAAATGACTGCATTGTTTGCACTAGAGAAAATTTATGTTACTTTGTTTCTTTTCAAAATCAGTATGTGTTCTAAAACTAGTTTGTGCGTCTTGAACGCTTAATACAATGAAGCGTTAGAACCTCAGCTGTATTTGCAAGAAAAAAACTGTCACACTAAATAGTGGGAAAAATACCCTAACTCGCTCAATCCATATCATGTCATGTGACACCGTGAAATCAAGTGACACTCTGAAGTCGCGTGAGATTGCATCATGTGCGTGATGTTACGTGACGCCATGACGCGACGCTATTACACGACGTTACCACGCGGCCGGGAGCACCACGAATCGTGCGACCGTCGCAGGTAAACTATAGTATGACAATTGTGTTTGTTATGACCAAAGTGCTGCGCCAAAATTTCCAAGGATACGCGCATACGCACATATATCGGTAACGCTATTTCAAATATGTGACGAAAAAGTGGATTAAGAAAAAAATGAATAATCAATAACAGGGGCTTTTATATTAGAACATGATTCTAAACAAAAACATTTTTATGGCTATTTGGTTCTTCTAAAGTAGTGCTCAACCATGTACAAGGATCCGTGTTCTGCTAAAAACAAAATATATGTGATACTGGTGAAACATCCAAATCCGCGACCTGTGAGGATCGCCGCAATCTCAAAAATTGTTCTTCGCTTTTTTTAAGTAAAAACCTCAAGGACTACAGAAATTCCGCAAATACGGCTTTCAGTTTTAGTCTTTCAAGTATTGGGCCAGCATAAACACTTTTTTATGGGTGTTTGTATTATCAACCATTTCCTTGCGCGATTTAAAATGAAACTGCCCAGAAACGATCTGAGCAAACACGAATTATAAAAAACTTCGGACACTATGCGCAGGATTACGAAATTCACATTTGTAATTTGTTCGGTTAGCTATAAGCTGTTTTTGTAATGCTTCTTTCTGTCACATTTCCAAATATGTTAATTTTATTGTGCTGGAAAACTGAGCAGCATTTATTCTAAACATTCGCGGAGGGAAGTTTGAGTATCGCCGCCTGATGGAGTTTTTTTCACAACCCAGAGTGAGCATCTTCGACCGCCTCTGCTGGTGCAAGCACGTGCAATGCCAATCTTCTATTCACTATGAACATTAAAACATAACCGCGTGGGTAGCACGTGCACTACCCATAGTGAGGCAGTTATACGGCTCTGTGGTGAGGGAAACAGAAACGCTCCTACCGAGCATTTCACCGCAAATATCGAGCACATCTGTTCAGTATAAAATGATATTGTAAGACATGCTGAATACATGGAATTTTCATAACGAAGGACTGAGGGCGATACGGAATTATTAGAACTGTATGAGGAGCGGCGCCACGTGCTTTTCAAGCAGTGGTATATAAAACTCTAACAATCGAATTGAATTACCCGAGTAATTAAAACTGCACAGAAAGATGCAGCCACAAAATATGAATGAGTTATTTTCGAGAAAGCCTTTTCTTCAAATGTACAGATTTATCTTTACGTATTGTCTTGGGGTTATTCACTAAAGTAATAAAATATTTTGAGCCTTTTTTTTTGCTGTATATAGCAAGGTCTACACCGAGTTAACACCAGTAGAATTCTGAGACACACGTCGATAGGCTCTTGCATCATATGACTTCAGTGAAAGATATTTAGACAATCGCTTTCCTAGGAAGATTTTATAAAAAAGCGTTTTCAGCTTTCGTACAAGATTACTATGCTGGCAAAAATTGCCTTTGGACTTTGCTTCCTATTCATGATTATCTCATCAACGTACAGGTAATGATTGCGTTTTTTACATGGCTAATGTCGGAAAAATGTACCTAATATTTCTAAGTATTTTTATCGAAGTCACTATAGAAGTTGTACTGGTTGTACAACGATATTTCCTTAATTATGGCATAGTTTCTCACGTGGTATCAACCAGTCTGAATATAACGTATCAAAGCTTTCGACTGAGAAAAAAGTGTTCCAGCAAATTTTGGGCTTGATGACCTTAAATTAGCGAGAGAATACGATTTTTTAATGTGATAGCAATATTAACCTACCACTCAAGGTTTTCAGCTATGTATATTCTGGCCTCCTAATGGGCTGTAGGTATGCGTAGTAAACAATTTTGGCTCACTGTGCTTGCACCCCATTGCGCCACCCGTATGCGGAGCGACAGTACGGACTTCTTTACATTCGCACCCTCTTCGAAGAACCTGACTACCTTGACGTCGTTCTCGACGTCATCCCGTAGGACGTCGTCCTCAACGTCGTCCTTGAGGTCGTCCTATAGGTCGTCCTAGAGATCCCCATGGAGTTCGTCCTAAAGGTTGTCCTTGATGTCGTCTTTGACGTCGTCCTCTAGGACGTCGTCCTGGACGTTGTCCTTGAGGTCTTCTTTGAGGCAGTCCTAGAGTTCGTCTTTGATGTCGCCCTAGAGGTCGTTCTAAATGTCTTTGTCGTCGTCCTAGAGGTCTATCTTTAATGACCTGACGTCCTTAGAGGACGTCAGGGCACGTGACCTATGTACATGAGTATATAGCCGGTGTGCAACGTGTGTCACATAGGAGGTGTACAATGCTAAATACTATCGCATTCATAGATAATCACCCCTGTGGCTTCTACAAATTTGCCGCGACCATTAATTTTCTGACTTCTAATCTTCTATAATAAAACGTTTATTGGACAAACGTAAAAAATTGTGTATTTTTGCAGGTTTAGTTGCGTAATTTATTTTACTTTGCTAAACATATTTCGTGAGTAATGCATCTATTAATGGAAAAACAAATCTGCATATCGTGAGATGCAAGCAGTTCATGAATGTTAAATTGAGTTTTGTTAAGATTAGTTAAATTAGCGTGCTTATTGATAATTACCGGTATATCGCCCATGCCGAGAAACAGGAAAAGAATGAAATAATGGGCAAGGTTTCCTGTAACCGCGAGACTAAGCGGGAGTTTTCCTTTAGAACATTTATACATACACTTATATGAAAGAATACACGAAGCACTTTTATTTGGTATTTATTATTTTGTGGGAACCTAAGGGCGCGTATATTTTTATGTTTGAATATAGTGTTTGTTTAACGATCCTGCAAGAACCCTCTGCCTTCCGTGATCCTAAATGTTTTCATGGGGCCTTTTTGTCCTTGGTCCCATCAAAAATATATTGCTAGGATACCAGGCGGCTTAGAGTTCGGTGTACATGGTTAATTTAAAGGTACATAGCGCAACACTGTTAATGCGAACACGACATCTGCGCTTTTTTGCGTTATACTTTGAAATGCAGGCACCGAGCCTTTACGCTGAGGTTAATGCCCCGAATGAGAACTTTACAGCAAACTAGTAGTGTTGGTGACACCCTTTATATTCTAAAAGAAATACGAAGAAAATGATGATTGCTTCTTTGCGCTAACAATGTCGCGCAGTGTAGAAATGTCGACATGAACAAAGTAAAAGTCCTTATGATCTTGTACGATAGACACTAGTCAGAATGATCAATAACCGAAAGCAGTGGTAGCGTTCGGAAACAAAAACGTGTCGTGGCTTGTGAGTAGTTATGAAGCAAAAGAAAACAGCTGATACAGACTTGAATTAATAAAACTATACATGACAAATAATTAGCAGATGGGTTTTTTTTGCATTCTCTTCAGTCGTGCAGCATCAATCCGGCTGTGGCATCAGGTATGTAAGTATTGTTTCAGTTGTATTTCGCGATTGATGATAGTAAGTAATTAGTAGTTTATTATTCCAATCGCATTCTATTTACATAACAACTATCAAGTGTATATGCTTAGCAAGCCTGAACGTTTTTATACACATACCAAGATGCCCTAATGTGCTCGTCAAAATAACTAAAACAAAGTCATATAGAGTGATGTCTCGTTAATATGGACACCTCCGTTCCCGTAAAAAATCGTCCATAATGTGATTTGTCCATAATAACGAGACAAAAATGCATGTATTTTCCCAGTTTGTCCCCGAAAGTGGTGTCCATATAGCGGGGTGTCCATATTAACGGGGTCCATATTAACGAGACATGACTGTACACCCAGTTTAATTAAACTAAAGTGCAGTTTAAACGCGAAAACGTGGTTAATCGGCACCCATCTGGCATGAAGCATCATCTGTTCGACACTTGCTTGTTGCAGATGTTGCTAAGCCAGCTGTGGCTTGAATGCTGGTGTAACTCTTTGATTCTACTGAATACGTTCATATTTATATTGACTACTATTCCGTGTGTCCGAAAATTTAAAATAATAGCTCCAAAACTTTGTGTACCGTCCTCGTCATAAACTGGAGACCCCGAGTGTTAGAAAATATGCACTTAAAATCAATTATGTTCAACTTATATAAAGTGGTACTACAATAAAACATGGTTTGAACGTAACAATTAAAACGTAACATATACAAAACAAATGTAATTGAAAGTTTACGTACACATACATCTGGCATGCCCCAGCGAGGGTTATATTGAATAAAGTCAATTGGGTTTTTTATCGTACAACCAAAATTTTCTGTTACACGACAAACTTGGTTGAAGAAGTCTCCACCATACGCCGGGGCGTTTAGTAAGGAAAAATTAACAGATATCAATAAAACAGAAATTGTAACCCAAAGTGTTGTATTTTAATATGGATTTAATAAAGCATTTGTAGATTAAAAACTAAAAAAAAAAAAACATGACTGACCAAACACCTTCCTTGAACATATTTACTAGAGAAATGAGTTGCGTTGAAAGCTAGATTGGACTTCAATAACTTGATGATAATCTTTTTTTTTAATATAGCATATTTAAAAATTGTCTTGTGATGTAGAAATGAACGACTCAATTTATCTAGAGCAAAAAAAAAAAATGCAAGACCTTTACAAAATTTTTGTAATGCGAAACTAGAGCGCAGCTCTTGAGGAAGAGGAGAGGAGGGTACGGAGGGGAGGGTATGCCCCTCTTCCGTACCCTCCTTTCCTCCTCTCCATCTCCTCACTAAATTTCCCCTCTAATTTTAGAGGTAAAATTTCTAGCTAAATTTAGTGGAAATATTTCGCCTCTAAATTTAGCGGGAAAATGTCCCCGCTAAATTTAGGGGCAAACCTTTTTCGCTAAATTAAGCGCGAACATTTTCCCACTTAATTTAGCGGGATAATTTGCCAGCTAACTTTAGCGGGGAAGCGTCCCATAATGCAACGCGCGCGGTTACGTCGACGCCGACGCGGGCGCCGATGCCGCTGAACCCGGAAACGGGCGCCTAAATTCACACAGCGGAAAGACGCGCGTCGTGGGGTGAATTTTTTGCTTATTTTTGTATTGAAAAAAGTCGCGCGCCGAGGAGGACGACGCAGGGAGACGACGCCTCGGGACCCAATTTTTTCCTCGACGCGCGCGCTTGAGCCAATCAGCGAGCGTCCGGACGTGACGTGTCACCCTTTTCCAGTTAGAAAACGTTTTCGCTGTTTTTATTTTTGACCCACAATGAAGGCGAAAAGGCATGCAGAGGGGTCGAGGGGATTCGTGCACTCGCGAAACGTGGCTGGAAGCATTTCAGCGTGGAAAAAAGCAAGCCGATTGGAACATCTGACTGTGAGCAGTGTTTTATGTGCGTGTACGACGCCGTGAAACTACTCTTTATCGTTTGCACGAAAGCTGCCACCGAAGTTCGCGGTGTGTTCCTACCTCCGACTGTGCGGGAGCGATCACTCCCAATGTGTTGTGTAGTCTTTGTGTGCCCCCACCACTACGGAATACAACAGTTCTCCATCGAAAACACTCTCGCACAAGCTGCGTGCAGTGTTAAAGGTACGGACGCGAAGGCTCTGGACGCGCCGGCGTAGCACCGTGCTTTGTTTGCAGAAAAACGCGGCAAGAGCACCTTCTCAAGCTGCCCGTTCGAGTCCGTGCCTTTCGTCAATGCTGCGTATAACCGGAGTGTAAACGTATATATAATCATCGCCGTTGTCCATTCAGTGAAGACGGTTGTCTCCCACCGCATATGCAATCGCGAAGGCAAGGCAACAACAATCGTGCGAAGCAGACGAATAAAAAAATTCCGTGTTCTCTCGACAAACGCGAGATTCCACGAGAAGACGCCGCCGTCGGGTGGCCCTGTGTGACTGCTTCGTATTTTACGACGCCGGCGTCGACGTCGACCGCAACGCGCGTTTTTTGCTCAGTGTGAATGCGCCTTAAGAGCTGATCTCTAAAATGTATTCGAAAAATCTCGATGCTATAGTTTGCGTGGCTGCAAGCACTTAGTTTAAACTACATATGGGTGTGTACAGATAAGGACGGTCATGGTGGTGTCATGCCTATTTTTTGTTTTCAATTAAATTTTTATATTAGGTAGCGAAACTTGTCCACACAACAGGACAGACCTTACTTTTGCAAGATACTTCCTTGTATTCGTGAGAAAAATCGAATTCGAGAGAAGGTTGAAAAACCGATTTTCCCAACTGTGCGATGACGCAACTTTGAAGGCCGGAGGAATAAAAATTGAAGCTTTTCACACCGTCAAATGTTTTACGTTTATAGCATGCATACTTTACTGCCCGAATTAGGTAAAGTTAACTTATATGAGCTTATAGTTCAAGCGAAATAAAATACCAAACTTCGCTTCTGGAGCAAATCTTGCATTATGAGGCATTTTTCGACGAATTTTTAAGTGGCTTTAAATTTGAATTTTAAAGCTGAAACTTTTTGCGTCGAGTGTTTGGTGCTTTGTGAACTTTTAACAAATTAATTAGCGTTCTACTGTTGAAAGTGTTATCTGCATTGCGGCCAGAAATTTCGTCAAAATCGAAAAAGTCAAAATTTTGCGATTTTTGCCCCGCAATTTTAAAAAGAAATAATCGATCTCGATTTTCTTTAAATTTTACCCGATGGGCCATTGATGACCGGTAATTACAAATCTGCAAAGACATGTTGCATTATTTTGTTTTAAAACAACAAAATAAATGTATAACTAGGTCATGGTCGTATCAATTACCGCTCGGGCGTTTCTGTCTCAATGACTAGTGGTACACGAACGACGCATGCCACAGTATCCGTACTTAGTCATATTAATGCCCAGGCGCCGTGAAGCACAATACAAAATAGCACGCGAACTTGGTTTCATTTCTGATGTGGCTGATATAGCCAATAAAATCTGAACGTTGCGGCGCGTCCGATCCATATTAGGGTGTTATTCTTGCCTTGGCTGGTCAGATATTCATTGTGCTACCATTTCATGTTAGTACTTTATATTAGTACCTGCCTGACAAAACAATTTTGACTCGTATTTCTGAGCACCGCTCGAAAGCTTGCTGACAAAATAGTTTCATTAATTTCCCTAGGCTTCGCTTAGAACGAGCGACATTGCGGAAGCTTCTGACCCGACCGATGGTGGGCGTCGCTAGGGCGGAACGATAACAGGTTATGTCTCGAAAAAGAATGGCGAATGAGTCGAAATCAAGGTTGAGTTAATTTAGGTAGCGTAAGCGGTTCAGCGTCAGAAGCAACAGCCATATGTGCGCTCGGGCTCTATTTAAGTCGCTCCAACAGGATCTCTTGCTACGCCTCGTCCGCGATCAGGAAAGTCATGATCTGTGACTGGGTTAAGGGGGGGGGGGGGGGGGAGGCAAGAAAGTTATTGGTCTGGGGAAATATTTTTTATGAAATTCCAACAGGGTCAGATTGCAAAAACCTGCAGACGTTTATTTGCAATTAGAACGCTCTTGGTGAGAATCAGCCAGCGCCGCCACCGAATGCCGTAAGCCCACAACGCGCACAGGTTCGTGGTTCACTATAAACAGAAAAAAAAGAAGAAAGATCTGCTGACCAGACGACCGGCCTACACCGCGGTGAGGTCTACGGTCGTAACACAAATTTAAAAACAATGTGAGCTTAATTAAAACGATGATTTAAATAGAAACAGAAATAACATAATGGGGTTCACAAGTACCAAAACGTGTCAATAAATTGTCTTAACACTTCACCCTGCCGGTGCGCGGGTGGCAAAATGCAAAAATACCTAGCGAATACAGAAAAGAAAAAAAAATACTGGACAATTGAAAGCTGAACTCCTAAAATCCAGAATTACTACCAACCAGATTGCAATACTGAGGAGCAAGCGGGTGGAGGGGGTGTCTAATCTCACACTGTAGGGGAGTGACGGCCTCTTCCGTTGCATGTTCGAAGGGGGTGGTGCCGCTGGATTCCACTGTGGGCTAGTGGGCAGCTCGATGAGGCCAGCCACACACTCACACACATACACACACTTCTTTCGAAGGCTTGCCCAGCACGGACCTGGCCCGCCACTGTCGCTTTTCCCGGGCTCGATCCTCTTTTCCGCAGATCGAATTTCACGCTCGAAGTCCAGAGCAGACTTCGTGTTCACACAGGTCGCATTTCGTGCGAGACGAAAACAGCGTGGTTGGAAGCGCGATATATCAAACCAGGTGCAGGAAGGCCTCCGAACCGTTTGTCCAGCGAAGTCTTTTTTATACGAGGGGCGTTCATAAAGTTCGTATTATTGGCACAAAAAATTGAAAAAAAAACGGAACAAAACAGGCATCAAAATGATTGCGCGTCCCTCTAGTTTCCGCACAGTATAAACACCGCATGCTATAGTAGCTCGGAACGCCGCTAGAGAGTCGAAGCAAAAATGGCACCGCCCGTCGGTGCCAAGCACATGCGGTGATCCGTTTTTTTTCATTAGAAGGGAAGCGATGCCAAGGATAATCATTCCAATCTGGGAGCGTTGTTCGGGGACAACGCCCTAGTTTATGACACTTTGGTTAAATGGCGCAGACGCTTCCAGTGTGGCCAAATAAAAGGAAAGCATTTCAAGGACGGCGACCAAGTGATTGCTGAAGTGGAGCGATTCCTGAGCACTCAAAACGAGGAGTTCTACGACAATGGCCTCCGGCATGTGGTGCATTGCTGGAAAAAGTGGGTAACTTTTGGTGATGAACATGTGGAGAAAGTCTCCACTCCTACTCGAGTTGGATTGCTGAATCTCTATTCCTTCATGACAATAATACGAACTTTATGAACGCCCCTCGTATTGAAGGGAATAGGAATTTGTAAACTGTGATGTACGCCTGGGTCGGTCTCCGGGTAATTTGACGAGAAGAGTCCCTAATATTTCCGGTCGTAGCCTGATTTGGTGACAAAAGCAATCTGCTAGAACACGTTCAGGGGACTCAGAGCTTCTTCCACTCAGAGTCCGCACTGCGTGCCACGTGCACGGTATTCTCCTGATCCTATTTTTCATACTTCCACATCTGAAGCGACTGGATTCCAGGCACCCTCTTTGCATCCTTCCACTCTAGTTTTTTTCTTTCTCGAAATGCCTCAAGCTCGCCATCCGAAATGTAGAACAAGGATACGTTTTTCATTTTCCTTTCCAGTGCCCGTACAAACCCCCTCGCATCTTGTATTGCGTCAGTGGCAGGCGCCCGCATATTTTGCAGGGTGGCTTGGTGCTTTACAAGCCCCCCCTACCCCGTCGCATGCATTCTTGCCGTGCCCTGTTGCCGAAAAAATCCATTTCGTCGTCTGGAGCTCACTGCAGTGCAACTCGTGAAGTTGGTACCGGTTCTTAAAATGGGCGGCCGCTCCATTGCTAACGTAAGTGAGGCGAGAGTAGATTGGTGCGTTGTCCTCGAGGTGTGCCTTAATTTTTGACAAGGCCAAGCATGCATGCGCCGAGTCATGAGTTAGATCGTCGCAAACAGCGGCATAGCTCCGCGTCGACTTCCTTGACGTTACAACGTACGTAAAGATGCTGATTTGCTTCTTCTGCCAATGGTACGCCTGTACCTCTTCCGCAAGCACCACGGTCCAATTTTCGGCAAAGTCAAAGTGGAAGACAAGAGCACCCCTTTCACAAGACTGCTTCTCGTCATGTATTGCCTTTGCTTGCACGCGTCGGAGGTAGTTGTGAGGGATCCACTTCATCACAGTCTTTTGAAGCTCCTTGATAAACGCTGCGGCTGTGAGCGTCTTCTTAATTAACTCCTCTGATTCCCACGTGGCGAAGACTACCTCCTCATCATGTCCAATATCGAATTGTTCTAATGTCAATTTATCCGCTCTTGGGCACTGGTCGCACTTGCTGAGGAAGCAAGGGGAAGTAGGCTGCGGACATACACAGAGAGCCTGTACATCTTCCGCAGAAAGGGAATCCCCTGTCGTATTTTTCAGCCCCATGAGACATAGCTGGAAGTTGGCACAGTAGGTAAAAACACACACCTCGCGGTGTGGCAAGCACTTGACCCACTGAGGTCGCAAAGATATAAACTTTGTGAGGCCAATCGCAGAGTTGGGGTGGGCAGGTTTGTAGACACCGTATACGCTTCGCGCAGGGACCGGGTCATGAAGCGTTTTGGAACCCATTGTGTCTCTCCCTCGATTTTTACGCGCACAACATCTTTCTTATTGGGGCTTTGCCTTGAGCAGTCCAGCTCGTCCGTTCTGTAGTATGCAAGCACCGCATTAGCATCCTCTTCACTAACCTTGCACCTACTATAGGGCTCCAGTGAAGACCACACGCCTCCCGCATCAGTGAGCTTCTTCGCCTTCTGAATGACATACTTTGTTGCCTCGGGGATGAAGCCTTGCACGTCTTTTACCGTCAGGTGCGGTGGCAACAAGGTTAACACTTGGGAGCGTTCCTGGAATGAAGCGCACTTGCCATAAGCTGAGCGCAGGTTCTTTTCCCAACTCATGCAGCTGTCGCATTTGTCAGGAGACAACTGCGATTGAACGACAGGAGCCGTTTTGGAGGTTTCTCCAGTGTGGTACACAGAGCGAATTCCAGTTCGGATTTGTGTCACGACTGCTGTGGTGATCTCCACCTCCTTTCGCTTTGCGTATGACATTCTCAGGCGTTTCCGTAAAGTGCTTGGTGGTCTTAGCGGCGACACAACTGAGGGTACACCGATGATCGCGTTAATGCCTTCCACGGTTTCCTCTACAGTCTGAAAACTGTCAAGCGGTGACCCTGACTGCTCTCTGATGTTTTCCACGTCTTCTCTAAGCCTTCGTAAGCAGTTTTGGCACAAGAAGTCGTTTTCATGCACTTCTGCCTCGGGATTCAGCACTTTCCGGACAGTGGCAACATCCAGGTCACTGACAGGACGAAAATTTCGTTGGATTTTGATCTTCCGTTTATGCCTGTTTAAATAGTCCGTGCAAAAGTATCGTCTTGGAAATGACGCCATGAGAAAGGCTCACGCACTGAGATGACGCAACTAATTTGTAGAATTCACAAGGAATTAAAAGAAACGACAAACTGAGGTCACCTTTCGTGGAATTGTGGGTGCCTGTCTCGCGCCAAAAACTTCGGCGAGCCGGAGCTCTCTCAAAGTGGCTTGCCTTTTAGGTGGGTCGTTCGAGTAGCATGCTTGCAAGGGAAGCTTCCTTTCTGTAGAGCTCAGATGCTGATTCTTGCTTGGAGTGTCAGCTGACGAGTGGTGAAGTCGCGTGGTCGTCGGAGGTTCACCTGCCTCATCACGCTCGAGGGTTGTAGACGAGTGGTCTCAATGAGCGAAACATGGAACGTGCTGACTGTCCACCGTGCCGCGAACAGCGCTTTCAGAAGTCATCGGTGCCGCTTTCCCCAGGAAGCATACGCACAAAATCCTCAATGTGCTCTGGAGCGGACACAACTGCAGACCCATGCATCAAACATGTTTCGTACATTCGCACAGTCTGCTAGCACCGGCTAAACTCCCCAGAAGTCCTTGCGCCACCCCCCCCCCCCCCCCCTCCCTCCGTTCTCCGTATTTGTTCTTCCGTGAGGAGGGGCTGTTGGGCCACCGCACCAGGAATCACTCTGATGTTTGTTTACCATCTGCACACACCCAGCCGGTTATGTTTACACCGCGCAGGGGACGCCGCCGGTGTCGCGTACCGCCGCCGCGAGTCGGTATAAGATACGATCGCCTTTGAGCGCGCGGATGTAACCTTCTGCCTCACTTTCTCGTTTCTGCCATAGGGGGCGGTGAAAAGGGGGGAGGGGGGGGGGGGGGGTATGCCACTTATTTTGTCGGCAAGTCTGCATCAAGAAGCACTTGTTTTCCTCCAGCGCCGTCTTCAATTATGCTCCGGCTTGGAGTCCAGCTACGTCTTGCGTTACACTGCCATAATATACCGCTGGCTTAACCTTCCGTTCACACCACGCCCTCCATTGGTCGGGCCAAAATCTTCCGTAAAATCGCTCGGCCCTAGCGGTGCCTAGAACGACGAATCAAATTATTTCGTCAGCCAAGTACTCATATTAAAGTACTAATCTGAAAAGGTAGCACGATGAGCGTCTAACCAGCGAAGTATAACACGCTAATAAGGATCGGACGCGCCGTAAATTTGAGAATTCATTGACAATATCAGCCACATCAGCGCTGAAAAGAAGTTCACGTGTTATTTTTAGAGTGCTTCGTGGTGCTTCGGCATTAATATGACGAAGTACGGATACTGTGGCATGCGTCGCTCGTGTACCACTAGACGTTAAGACAGAAACGCCCCAGCTGTAATTGATGCTACACCAACCTGGTCATACATTTTTTTTTGTTTTAAAACAAAATAATGCAACATGTTTTTGTATATTTGTAATTACCGGTCATCAAGGGCTCATCGGGTAAAATTTAAAGAAAATCGAGAATGATGTTTTTTTTTTTAATTGCCGCAAAAAAATTTGCCTAATTTTGACTTTTTTGATTTTGACGCAATTTCCGGTCGCAATGCAGAAAACACTTTCAACACTAGAACGTTAATTATTTTGTTAAAAGTTTGAAAAGAAGGAAACAGTCGACACAAAAAGTTTCAGCTTCAGAATATAAATCTAAAGCCACTTAAAAATTCGTAAAATAATGCCTCATTATGTAAGATTCGCTCCAGAAGCCAAGTTTGGCATTTTATTTCGCTTCAAATATATGCTCATATAAGTTAACTTTAACTAATTCGGGCAGTAAAGTATGCATGCTATAAACGTACAAAAATTGGACGGTGTAGAAAGCTGTATTCATTATTCCTCGGGCCTTCAAATTTGCGTCATCGCGCAGTTGGGAAAATCGTTTTTCAACCTTCTCTAGAATGCGATTTTTCTCACGAATACAAAGAAGTATCTTGCAAAAGTAAGGTCTGTTCTGTTGTGTGGTCAAGTTTCGCTACTTCATATAAAAATTTGATTGAAAACAAAAAATAGGCATGACACTACCATGACCGTCCTTATCTGAACACACCCATATGTATACACATCAATAAAATATTGACAAGTAAGCGAAATCAATAGGAAAAGTAAGTTAAATCTGGTCACTTGAAGTGTTTTCCGCTGCTCTATTAACATATATTAGTATCAGATGTTTATTATCAGACTCTAATATTGAATTGGCTTCCACATTATATATGTATATGTGATGAACAATCTAATTTTTTCAGTGTCTTGATAACAGCGACTGCATCCTTCCTTGTGTATGTGTGTTTATGACGGAGGAAAGTAGGGTAGGACTGTGCGAGTTCTATAAGTAATAATAAAGTTTGAAGTGAGAAATTCGATGATGAATGTGACATTTATTGCGTTCAAAGGGGTTTTCATGTTCAACTCACAAATGGGTGTTCTATGCTTTCAAGGGCGAGACCATACATTCTATATGCTTTAAACCTACAAAAAAGACACAAACAAGAAGGAACGTAGATAAAATCAGGGGAGCCTGTTGGTTCAATATATTTCCCTGTTTTTTTAGAACTCTAAGGGGTAACAACGGAAAACCGCAAACACGAGAGACACGGACTGCGACTAAAGCATCAGTGTCTCTTGTTGGGGTTGTCCGTTGTCAACCCCTCAGCGTTCTAAAAACCAAGACAAAAAACTACACCTTTTTCTAGCCTGTCATTGTAATAAACATAAACCTGTACGCACAATACTGTTAAACAACACATGGAAAGGAAAAAAATTTTTTAAACAGTTTAGATTGAAAAAAAAATGTTATAAAACGTATTTACAATGAAGCAAAAAACGTTTAGAGCTATATTTACGCCGCAAAACAAATTTGTAGATGGCGCCCCCGGCAGCCGTCGTGGGTCACGTGGTAGACCTGCGCGGCGGCGTGCTGCGCCGCCGCGGCCTCAAATGCACGCCGACGCCGCACGCTGAGCGTCTGAGCCTGGTGCGCCGCCGGTTCAACGCGTTTCTCCTCGCTGCCGCCGCTGCCGGTACACCGGCGCGCAAGTTCGTCTGCTCAACACCTCCTAGAAGAGAAGTCCGTAGCGCTCCGAGTGGTTACGTCACAATGTCGGAGAAGGAAGTCCATGGCGCAACTACGTGAGAAGATTTCTGGCATCGACGTGAAAAAAAGTTGCTTGTCGAGTGGTGCGGTGGTGTTCGTCAGCGTTTATCTGACATTAATATAAGTTTTAAAAGCGCAGTCTTGTACAATTTATTATATATATATAATATAAACGTAATATACAACGCGCTATCAAGGTTGAAAGTACCAATTTTATATTTATGATTATCCCCGTAACCGCGGGACTACGTGCAGTCCCGGAGCTCCCCACACTTTTCGAATGAACCGGTCCGTTGCGACGTTTTCTTCTCTCGTACGGGCTCCGATTCTGAGAATTTTTACGTTGTCTGTGAGCTGCAGACTGTCTAAAAGGAACGCTGAGATTTTCAGAAGGGAAGGGAACCGAAAAAAATCCATTCATCGCCGCAGGGACCGCACACGAGCAACAGATGGGTCGACAACGTTAAGCCTCCTGCACTGCTGCCGCTGCTCTCGTGTGTGTGTGTGTGTGTGGTTCTTTTGATCCTTCTTGCCGTCGTTTCTTGGTCGTCACCGCATGTCTCGGGTAGTTTTTTTGTGTTCGCTGGATACTACGGCATTTACGTGGATTCGCGGAACAAGTCCTGCTACGGTTTGAGTGACATGTGTGGCAACTAGCCAACGATGACACTGGTCGATTATCGATAGACCTCTCTCGACAGAGAGAGAGACTGAAAGTTCGTGTTCAAATGTTTTCGTGCCAGATATTGTGGGACATATGGATACGATCGATAGGCGAGAAACAACTTATTTACGGGCTTTCTTGGTCTTGTGGGACGCGAGTAAAGTGCTGCAGTCGGGTTTTGTTTTGTTATTGTTTTTCGTGATAGAATGACATCTTGTTCGTCGTTACCCGTGTGCGGTTGCGTCGACGTTTGTAAATATGCGTGGTAATATTCTAGTTTTCACTGGAAGGTGAATAACAAGTTTGTGTGATTATACAAACTGCGTTGTTTGTGCTTATGTGTTTATTTATACTAATGTTATTTCATTGCCTTTACCGCGCTTATACTAGAATCTTAACTGTATTAAGGTAATATAGTATTATTGTATACAAAAAATAAGTTATATTTTGTTCCAAGGCATCTCGAGCCCATAGGAAGAAGTAAATTAGTTGACTGTATATAGTAAGCTTAGTACCCCTGTCACACGGAAAAGTTAATATATTTTCATTAAATGATATGGGACTTAATCAGCTCTCGGTCTTGAGTGATTATACGAGCGTCGCAAGCTCATTTGTCGACCCCATAATATCATTCGACCGAAATTACATTCCTTTTACCATGTGGCCGGTGTATAATGCACGAATTCAGTGACTGCACGCGATAACATCGCTTACAGGATCATAAGTGACCCTTCTCTAGCCGTTCCCGCGTTGACTACGTCTACCTGATTTTTAACTGGGAACTGTTTTGCTATGTCCAATCACTGCGTGTCTCGCAATTTTGTCGAAGTATTTCTGTGTAAAATATGCATTCCAACAGCACTAATTGCGTGACTCAATGTTTTCTCTTATACGCCTACCTCGTGCCATTTCATACCGACTATTTAGCGGTGTAATATTCTGCCCGTGTAATAAAATGTTTTCGAGACCCCTTACTATGTGGAGCTTTCATTTTGGCTAATAAGACACGCGTATGTGACTAAAATTGCGTTACGACGGTCGATCCACGCGCGTGGCCTTCGCTTCGACTAGCGCTCCCGATGGCCTTCCTTCGCGACGTCACGAAAAGAGCGCTACGGCCTTCTCTTCTAGGAGGTGTTGGTCTCCTCCGGGGCGCCGCCGCCGCAACGAGCTAGAGGGGCTTAGAGCCCGGGGTTCCGGTCTGCACTCGAAAGTGACCCTTATAAGGCCGCTGCCATTGTACGCAAATGTGACCACTCGTCACGTGATCAAACCAGATACGTGACATCACAGGAAAGATGACAGCGCCCAGGCAACGGCGGGCCCCAGCTTGGCCGGAGCATTGGCCGGAGCTTGTCGAATGCTTTGTTCGTTGTCATTCGTCTCAGCGAGTTGATTGCAGATGCGGAAGCCGCCATATGAGGCCGGTCGAAAGTGACTTCCAAGTTCAGCGTGGTGTTTCACGTAGGTAAAACGTGAAAATACGGAGGAACGGTGTGCATTTCGCTGGTGAACGACGGGGATATTGTCACGAAAGAGACAATCGGCCCCGCGTTGCTCGGACCACGGATTGATTCCGATATCGCAAGGATACATTTTAAAGCGACGTTTTTGTGCTCTCGCTGACCATCGGAATCTTTGAGGTCTGCAGTGAAGCGTGTGCAATGTATTTGGATACACAGCTAGCTACGGAAATTGCGTGAGTCGTGCTTGGCAATGTGCAATTGTGGTGCCACTTCGTTAAAATGACCGAAGTCTCACTTTGGTTTTGGGGCGCACCAAAGAGCTACCTTCAAACTGGTAGTTCCTGTGCCGTACTTTAGGTGATGCTGTGCTGCTTCCTAAATTGTTCTGGCGTAGACGTTCACTTTCACGGAGCACAGGTGTTGCAGTTGGTATTGATTCCGTTGGTCTGTCGCGCGTTTCATCGATACAAACCTTTCATCAACACTGGTTATGCGAATGGCAAGCTGTATGGACATTTCATTGCGCGTGTTTCCTACGCAGTCCACTCGTTCACGCCCCTTTGTGACGACAGTCTGCAGCGGTTCATTACCAGAAAAGTGGTCCCACATCCATTTCAGTTCAGTCCGTCCACGGCAGTCGCCAAACCCCGAAGGAGAGGATTTATTCGGGCAGAATGCCACTAAAGGAATGAAGCTTCTTTAGTCGTAAGGATAGTGTCTCTTCTGTCAGTTTTGTTATATTGTCAGAGATGCTGGCTCCAGTCTTATCCTCTATTAATATTTACTATTCTGGAATGTTTCAGGCCATGCTCTGCTGTCATCGTGTGTTCTGGTGGAGGTGCTGGGTACTTTACCCATAGCCCTTCACTCTTTGTGCACCCTGGCGGCTTCTCAGCAGAGTTGCCCGATAACGGAACACGGGTGGCGGACTATCCCGCATCTTAAACCTCCGGCGAGCGGTGAACCAAGTCCTATCCTGAGCCCGGCACAAAAACCGCAAGACAAGCGAGTACCATAAGAACGAACCTCGCAAATACGGGCTTGAGTTGAGCTAGTTGGTGCATTACTAGGATAGGGCCAGCTTGAACTTGGGAGACGAGAAAACGTAAAAAACAGAGATAGAAGAAAGAGACAGAGATAGAGATACTGCTGGACTACCAACTATGGATTTAATGCTTCTTCCTCTTCTTGAACCTTGACTGTGTGCTTCTTCTTTCCTGCTCATTCCTGCTCATCCTTAGAGCGCCATACAATCCAAGGATGAAATAAAATGGAAATAAATGAAATGAGAGCCACATGCATTCCACATACAAACCCAGATTGACAGATTGTGGAATGCATGTGGCTCTCATTTCATTTATTTCCATTTTATTTCATCCTTGGATTGTATGGCGCTCTAAGGATGAGCAGGAAAGAAGAAGCACACAGTCAAGGTTCAAGAAGAGGAAGAAGCGTTAAATCCATAGTTGGTAGTCCAGCAGTATCTCTATCTCTGTCTCTTTCTCCTATCTCTGTTTTTTTACGTTTTCTCGTCTCCCAAGTTCAAGCTGGCCCTATCCTCGCAAATACACCATGAAGAACCTGAAATCTGAGTCAGTCGCTGCTACCAGGAAGAAGTTCCGGAATTCAGTATCCTGCCAGACAAACCGAAGCTGACTAAGCCAACAATGACAAACCTGTAGCGGCAAACCGCGTTCGCTCCTGTATTGATTGTGAATCCACACAGCTCGGTACCAGAAAAGAACTGACGCTCGTGGCTTTGTGTCATGAGCCCGCGCCAGGCTCCGAGCTGCTGCTCGAGCGCCCGCGCAACACCGATACATCTTCCAGTCTTTCAAGAAAAGGAATACAAACAAAATATGTACGAAAATAAGATAACGTACAAAGAATGTGGATAGCACTAAATAAAAAATAAACACACAAAAGAAACTATGGAAACTTCAAATGTCTTGTCGTAGGTTAGTCGACGTGGTGCGTGTCTGCTTCGTGATGATCTTCACAGTGCTGGAGCCTCATCTGTCAAAGTTTCACCCGATGCTGGGGATGAATGTGTGGAACACTGGTCTGTATCTGGGTTACTGTGCGGTTGTGGAAGCTGTGGAGACTGCGAGGGGTGCGGAGGCAGCGAAGTCTGTAAAGGCTGCGGATTGTCGTGGGTGTCGGAGCGCTGCTGCGGTGAAGCTGCATCTTCATCCAGGCAATCATTGAATGTCTCAGACGTTTTCAATAAATGACGGCGGTTTCTCCTGTAGATCCTGTTCGGCTCTGTCTGGACAGTGTAGGAGCGTGGCCCGGCACAATTGTTTACCCTCGCTTTCTCGAACTAACCGCCTTTTCCTCGCACGCGGACAACGTCACCGCTCTTCAGGTCTTTCAGCGACGTTCCAGGCTTGTTTTGTTGCCTGTTGCATACAGGTTTCCTCGGGTGCGATGAGAAATCAGGAAGTTGTGCTCGCAGTTTTCTTCCATACAGCAACTCTCCCGGAGACTGTCCTCCTATCAAAGGAGAACACCGATACTTCAAGAGACCGAGAAAAAAATCATCCCCTGCGTCATCACATTTCTTTAATATTCTCTTTGCAATTTGTACCCATTTTTCAGCAAGACCATTGGATTGAGGAAAGGGGGGGCTTGATGTCACGTGATGGAAGTCATAAACCCCGGAAAACCGTTTAAACTCGGAAGATGAAAATTGTGGCCCGTTATCTGAGCAAACTTCTATTGGAATGCCGTGCCTTGCGAACCAGCATGACAATGTCCGGATGATGTTTTGCGAACAGGTATCCTGGAGCCTTTCAACCTCTGGGTAGTTTGAATAATCGTCAAACACCACTAAATAAGAGTACCCTCCATAGGCAAACAAGTCAATGCCAACACGATACCATGCGTAAGGAGGGGGCTCGCGCATCATTAGTGGTTCGCGCGGTTGCTGATATGCAAACTTTTTACATGTCGCGCATTCCGCAACAAAAGTGTGAATGTCCTGCGCCATTTTGGGCCAAAACATGAGTTGGCGTCCCCTTTCTTTAGATTTGTTTACACCTAAGTGCCCTTGGTGGACCCGAGCTAACATAACTCGCCGAAGTGACGAAGGGATCACCACCCTCGTTCCTTTAAGAATGATTCCACTGACCACCGACAGTTAAGGGTCTAGTGAGCTGAAGTTGCCGTGCAGTGGGTACCCGTTTTCTAGACAGTGAAGGACGTGTTGTAACTCAGGGTCCCTCTGTGTTTCAGTTCTGTGTCTGTCCTGTGTTGTCTCGCTCACAAGTGCGGCAAGCATTCCCACAGCGTGTACCTCAACATCCTCCAAGCCTTGCTTGTGTTGAGAACCAGGCTGCCCAGCTCTTGACAAAGCGTCAGCTAGCACAAGCTTCCTGCCAGGTAGAAACTGTAGCGTGAAGTCGTACCTCCTCAGTCTAAAAAAGAAACGTTGTAAGCGAGGGGGAACATCTCCCAGTTTTTTTTTAATTTTTTTGATAAAGCGACCAACGGGCTGTGATCAGTCTCGAGAAGGATGTGTCTACCATATGTGAGGTGGTGAAACCTCCCACATCCAAATTCCAGCCCAAGCGCCTCCTTCTCAATCTGAGAGTATCGTGATTCGCTGTCCGAGAGTGATCGGGAGGCATACGCTACAGGGCGCCACGACTTGTCGTACAGCTGCAATAAGGCCGCTCCGAGTCCATCTGTAGACGCGTCAGCCGACAGTTTTGTGGGTCTACTAGGGTAAAAAAGTGCGAAAACTAGAGCACTAGCCAGCATGAGTTTTAATTGCTTGCACACACTTTCATGAGCCGCTGTCCACTCTAAAAGTAAATCTTCGCGAAGAAGTTGTCTAAGATTTGCTGTACGTTCGGATAATATCTTTAAGTATTTTCCAAACTAATTTATTACGCCAAGCATGCGCTGGAGAGCTTTCTTGTTTGTGGGTGCATCCATCTTCACGATATTTTCTAAAAGACTCGGATCAGGCCTGATACCTTCTTTGCTCACTACATCCCCAAGGAAAATTACTTCTGGAATTCCAAACTGGCATTTCTCTGAGTTTAGCGTCAGGCCTGCGCTGTGTGCAGCTTGCAGAGCTGATCGCAGCCGATTATCGTGCTCCTGTTGCGTAGCTCCCCAGACCAGCACGTCATCAATGTAAACACGTACCCCCTTCAGTCCTTCAAAAATTTCAGACATCGCACGCTGGAATACCTCTGGCGCAGAAGCCAATTCAAAAGGCAACCTCAAAAATCGGTACCGTCCAAAAGGCGTGCCAAATGTGCACACTCGCGATGTTTCGTCAGTCAACGGGATTTGGTGAAAGCCTACCCTCGCATCATGCTTCGAAAACACTGTGGCGCTAGCAAGCTCAGCTTGTATATCTTCCGTTCTCGGCATTTCAAAATGCTCACGTCTCAGACACTCATTGATTCTTCGTGGGTCCATGCATACCCTTAAACTGCCGTTCTTCTTTTTCACCAAGACTAGGGGGCTTACCCAGTCTGAGGGCTCCTTCACTCTTGTGATAATTCCTGCCTGCTCCATGCGGCTCAGTTCCTGCTTCAGCGGCTCCACGAGGGCTTGAGGTACCCTACGGCTGGGTTGAACGACAGGCACTGTGGCTTCCTTGAAAGATGCTGTATGGACGTTGGACTTTCCCTATGCCTTCAAACAGTGTTGGAAATTCTCGCTGATTTTGCGATTGAGTATCCGTGGTGGTGGCGATCTCGTGCACACGGTTCACCAAGCCTAACTCTTCACAAGTATGCTATCCTAGAAGTGCACGCCTGTTCTTCTTGACGACAAAAAACTCAACAGAAACAACTTTTTCTTGGATTTTGAGCACGAGTCTGGCTTTTCCAAGGTGGCCGATAGCGCTGCCGTTGTAGCTTTGTAACACTGCCGGACTTGGTATCAGGTGCTGCCTAAAGTTGGCGCTTCGGAAGAGAGACAGCGGGAGAAGATTGACTTGGGAGCCGGTGTCTATCTTGAACTGAACAGGCACCTTTTCAATTATTACCTTGATCAACCAGTCTTTCTCGGTGATTTTCCCGGACTCGCCGACCTGGAGTATCTCAAAGTTATCTTCTGACGGTATTTCTACTTCCTCCACTCGCCGTCTGCTTTGCTCATCTTGAGGCTTTGCGTCACAACATATCGCGAAATGGTGTTACTTTCCGCACAAATTGCATGTCTTGCGGAAAGCTGGGCATCGGCGTGGTGCGTGAAATCGGTTGCACTTTCGACATCGTAGACGTGACGCACCTTTTCCCCTCTTTTGCATGGCGTCTACTTGTTCTACTGGTGTCGGGTGCTGATCCATCCACATCCTCGCTTGTCGCGACGAATTCTCTGCAGTTTTGCAGATTCTCGTTGCTTTCTCAAGGGTCAGGTCATCCTCCCTCAGCAGACGTTCCCGCAGTTAGTGATCTCTGACGCCATCGACAGTCTGATCTCTCACAAGAGAATCTGTCAGGTCGCCGAAATTACACGAGCGCACTTTGAGTTTAACGTCTCTGAAAAAGTTTTCAAATGACTGACCTTCCATCTGGATTGTCTTGCGAAAAACGTGGCGTTCGAATGTCTTGTTAGCTTTCGGAGCACAATAATCTTGGAACTTTTGAACTACCGCCTCGAAGCTTTCCCTTTCGTCTTCCGTAAGAGTGAATGTGTTGAAGACGTCGACAGCTTCAGGTCCCGCGACGTGCAGCAAGATAGCTATCTTCTGCCTGTCTGTTCGAACCTCTGGATCAGGCCCGGTCGCTTCAAGGAAGGGCTCCACTCGTTGAAGGAAACATTTACAGTTGTCTGCGACGTTCCCTGAGAACGATAAACCTTCCGGTGGTTTCAACATCTCCATAATGGACTTCAAGGTTGGCCCGGTCTGATACCAGTTGGGTTTCGGCACCATCTATTGATTGTGAGTCCACACAGCTCGGTACCAGAGGAGAACTAACGCTCGTGGCTTTATGTCATGAGCCCGCGCCAGGCTCCGAGCTGCTGCTCGAGCGCCCGCGCAACACCGATACAGCTCCCACCATTGTCTGCATGCTCGTCGCACCTCATACTCCGACGCGCTTTCACGCAAGGTGTATGAAGACTTCGAGGACGGGATTGAACAATATGACCGTGTTGCCCGCCACAATGGGCGGACAGGCAACTAGCTCCTGCAGAATGTATGCTTTTCATGAAAGAAACTGCCAGGCACTGGTTTGAGAATTACGAATCCTCCTTAACGTTGTGGGAAGTTTGCAAGATCGAGCTGAAACACACGTTCGTCAGCCAACATCGACAAGTGAGAACCAAATTCCTGATTCTGTCCATGACACGGCCCCAATGAGAGCGTCACCGCCTTTGTGGAGGACCTTTTTGCGCCTGCTCGAGCGCCCACGGCGACCCTGATGCTACAAAAGACAAGAAGCTAAGAATCCCATGTCCCTCATGTGAGGGACAACACCTTCGGCAGCCTTGTCCGCAATCCCCCCAACAACAGTTGAAGGGTTCATATCACCGAGGCTTCCAACATTTATTTAGTTATTTATTTATTTCAAATACCCTCAAGGTAAATACATCGAAGAGGGGATCGAGTGAGTTATAAATATTTACAATGTGCACATATCGGTGAGAACGCTCTTAAACAGGACAATATCAGTGATATTGGCAGTCGAGGCGGGAAGGTGGTTCCAATCCAAGGACGTTTGAGGCATGAAAGAATACTGAAATAACGATGCAGTCTAGAAGCTTTTTGCACGACACAAGGGGCAATCACAAGGGAGTAGACACGGACAAGCGCAACTTTCAACTAGTTTATTCGTGCTCGATCGACCACGAACATCCAGAAAGACCATGCGCAGCACGTTACATAGAAGGAAAAAGGAAACAGAAAACAGATAGGACCATTGTCAGCAAGAAAGGGTCGTGGCAGTTGTTGTTAAGCTGGTTTCTTTTGAAGCAGTTGGGGGGCCTGAAAATTAAGGATCCCTTTGCAACTTCAAATGCAGAAGACGTAACGCCATACTTAAACAAACGAGACCCGTCGGGTACATGTTTTCTGTTGACGTTGAGGATCTGTTTTATTCAGTACCTCAGGGGCAGTTATGTGTGTCCGTCCGAGATTGTATAGACGATAACGGAGTAGTGACTTTTCAAAACTCAATGGAGGTGTCTGTGGATAACTTCCTGTCTTTGTTGGAGTTTTACCTCAGTTCCACCTTTATTTCTTTTGAAGATAGACCTTGCATACAACGCCAGGGCATCTGCATAGGGTACTGTGTGGCCCCAGGGCTTTGTAACATTTTATTTGGCGCACGTTGATCGAAACTTAGCCTACCAATTTGTCGATGGCGGTGTCTTGAAGGTTTTTTGATACGTTGACGATTTTTTAATCCTTTAAAAAAAAAAAAAAAAAACACCTGCTTAGTTATGACGACTCTGGAGATGAGATTGTAACCGCTTTTCGTGGTTATGGGTTGGGCCTATCTTTTACACATGAGCTACCGACTCATGACTCACTTCAGTTCCTGGATATGAGACTGATGTTAAAAAGTAATCATTTATGCTGGTGTTATAGCCCTCGAGTACAGAAGGGGCTGCTGCCGTATGATTCGGCTCACTCAAAAACTGTCAAGCGAGCCACCGCCTTCCTCTGCTTAGGGTCCGCCCTCAGGAAGTCGTGCCCACACTCTATGCACAGAAGCTTTAATGATCAGGTAGCCAGGCTGAAGTCTGCCGGTTTCCCCTGCTCAGTCATTAAGGCGGTTGCTGAGACGTTGCTCCAGAAGACCAAAGTAAAGCAGAGGACGCGGCCAGAGCCGCCACAAAGGAAGTGTAGACCAGAAGTGGTGTCATATATACATAAAGTGTACCACAACCTCAAGTTAAGGTAGCGAAAAGGTACAATGTACCTTTCGTGTTCTCTGCGCCACGCAAGCTTGCGGTTCTTTGTCCGAGGATTTCCTCGGGAAGAGAGAAGACGAGTGGCTGCAAAAAAAAGCACGCCTGACCGTTTGTGGATTGTGCCTCAGCGGTGGTATACGAGATTCCGCTTTCGTGTGGGAAAGTATGTATTGGTCAAATTGGACGCTGTGTTAATGACCGCGCACGGGAACATGAATTGTCAATCAGGAATAAAGGCAATGCACACTTGCCAACTCACTGTGCGGACTGTGGGTGTGAGGCGCCATTTCAAGAGATCAGGATCTTGGGTAGAAGCAAAGATAGCACAGCCGGAGAACTGATGGAAGCGTTTTATATAAAAAAGGGACGTGACTGTGTTTGCGATACCTCGTTTTTTTTTTGTTTGAGAGTGAAGTCAAGTTTTTATCCGGGTTGCTAATGTGATAATGACTATCGGGGAAAGTGTCTTGGTGAGTGACTTTTCTATCTGTTTTCTGTTTCCTTTTTCCTTCTATGTAGCGTGCTGCGCATGCACTTTCTGGATGTTCGTGGTCGATCGAGCACGAATAAACTAGTTGAAAGTTGCGGTTGTCCGTGTCTACTCGCTTGTGATTGTCCCTTGTGTCGCGCAAAAAAACTTCTAGACTGTATCATGAACCAACTAGGCCAACAAGTTTTAATTGAAATAACGATGTTTTAAAATTTGGAATGCCGACCTTATGACTATTATCAATGCGAGCGGAGATGTAGGATGGTGGGTTAATTAATTTTTGACGAAGGTCAGCATTTTGGTGAAATAGTTTATGAAAAAGGCACAAACGAAATATTTTACCGCGATGAATAAGGGATGGGAAACCTAACGTGTGTTTCATTGTAGTGACGTTGGCTGTGCGGTGATAGTTTGACAGAATGAAACTGGGCGAGCGGTTTTGAATGGATTCAAGTATGATAATTAGGGACGAGTGAGCAGGGTCCCATACAGCTGCAGCATATTCCAATTTTGAACGAATTAGAGTTTTGTACATGGCTAGTTTTAATGAAGACGGAGCAAGAAAGAAATTTCTTTTCAAGTACCCTAACATGTGGTTAGCACTGTTAACTACGTATTCGACATGTATCTTTCAAGAAAGGTTCGACGTTATCTCAACTCCAAGGTATTTATAAACGGACACTGCAGCGAGAGGTTTACTGTTAAGATTGTAGGTATGACACACATTTTGAGAACGTGATATTCTCATCGATTTGCATTTGTCAGTGTTTAGTTTCATTAGCCACTGGTTACACCGTAGCGTTATCAGATTAAGGTCAGATTGTAAAAGGAAAGTGCCAGGTATGTCAGTAATTTTTCGATAGATTACGCAATCGTCAGCAAAGAGGCAGATGGAAGGCGAGATTTATAGTACCAAGTCATTAATGTAAAAAAGAAAGAGCAGCGGGCCAAGTACGGAGCCCTGTGGGACACCCGAGTTAACTGGAACAGAGCTAGAATTGGTATTATTAGCAGTAACAAGTTGTAGACGGTTAGTCAAAAATGCATGAATCCAATTTAGTACGCACGAATCTATGTTAAGTGATTGTGATTTATGAACTACAAGTTTATGGGAAACTTTGTCAAAGCTTTGGAGAAATCTAAAAAAACACAATCAATTTCATAATGATCATTGAAATAGTGATGAAGGTCGTAGGTGAATGATGTTAGTTGCGTTTCGCATGAAAAATGTTTCCTGAATCCATGCTGCGAGTTTGTGAAAAAGTTGTTAGATTCAAGAACGTTAATCAACTGCGAGTAGATTATGTGTTCGAGAATTTTACATGGCACACTTGTTAAAGAAATTGGTCGAACATTGCATGGGATATACGTTTCACCAGATTTATATATTGGAACCACCTTCCCAACTATCCAATCGCTTGGGACTGTAACCTGGTTAAGAGATTGCATATAAATATTTGAGAGAATTATGGAAATATACATGTTACAATTTTTTAAGAACTTGGTGTTAATTCCATCGATACCGGCACCGGATGAAAGTTTCATATTATTACTAACACCAGTCACACCAATTGCGTCTATGTTTACAGGGTCCAATGGCAAAAAGGTATGGACGGGCAATTCTGGCAATCGATTAACATTGGTGGCCGTGAAGGGCATCTAAAAGCATCGTTTAATACAGTTGTACTTTCGAAAACTGGTATATCTACGCCATCAAACGAACGCAGAACAATGCTAGACTGAATGTTAGGATTGCAGATACTCCAGAATTGTTTAGGATTATTCGCTAACATGGTAGGCAGGGCATAATTAAAAAAAAAATGTGACTTAGTTTCGCTAATAGTTGGTGTGCACTCATTATTTGCATTATGGTACGCTGTCCAGCGTGCCTCAGAGGACAGTCACTTGGCATGCGAAACAGTCTTTTCTTCCTGTTTCGTAGCCGCCCGAGGTTAGCGTCAAACCAAGGTGCGTTAGTATTGCATCGAATTTTCCTAGATAATATGTATGTTTCAGAAAACATTGTAACACAGTTTTTGAACAAAATCCGATTAGACTCGACGGAGCGCTCTATAAAACCGGGCAAATAATCAACAAGTAACAGGGCCAAGTTAATTGAAGAAAAGGTAGCTCTGCTGTAATCACGAATATGTTTCACACCAGGTTTCGGAGCTACCAGCGGAATATTTAGTGCAAAGTGGATAACTGAATGGTCGCTTAGACCTGGTAGGTACGTTATAGGTTATAGAACGCTCGGGTGTGTAGTTAGCACCAGATCGAGAATATTTGATGATAGGGTTGTGACCCTGGTCGGTTCTGTGACAAGTTTGGAAAGGTTGAAGTCAGAACAAAGGTCGATAAATTCGTTAGTCTTGGATGAGAAAGGACTAGACACAAGATCAGCGGTAGACCAAGAAATGTTGGGGTACTTGAAGTCACCCATCAATATAATCGGAACCCCTGGATACTGTACAACAATTTGGTTAATAGAATCATGTAACAGACTCACAAAAGAAGAATTGCTAGTTGGAGGTCGATAATAATAGCTTACTTGTGTTTAATATAATAGCTTGCTTGTGTTTAAAACTAACGCAGACCCAAACAATCTCGAGTTCACTGGCAACCATGACAGAACGAGAAATTAATAAATCAGCAACCGCCAGCAAAACAACACCGCCACTCCTGTCCCGTCTATCGCAGCGGAACGTGTTGAACCGTTTCTGATAATGAAATAACTCACTATCAGTCACTTTGCTAGATAGCCACGACTCAGTAAGAGCAATGACGTCTGCATCGCATGAATCGGCAACTGAGCACAGTTCGTCACGTTTACGGATTAGGCTGCGAATGTTAGTAAACAAAACGGAAACATTTTTGAAAGTCATACGCGTATCACTGCCCCTCACTGATTGTTAAGAAGGCAAATGGGAAGGGGGAACATTCTGAGCATGGGAGGGGACTGTCGTAGCAGAAACTCGGTGACGGGGCGTGGCTAGTTCATAAACAGAGTCTTCGATTTCACTGTACGCATAGCACGTGTTATTGATAAACAGTTTCTTATACTTTAGCTTAAACACTCCCTCCTGCCCTTTCCCGTATTCCAGTAGTTTACGCCGAGCCAAGCGTGTCGAAGCGCTAAAGTCTTCAGAGACAGAAACAGGACTGGCTTTTAATCTGGGTTTGATTTGCAGAACACTTTCTTTAGTTTTAAAGGACTGAAACGTCTCTAAAATGAGGCGGTGTTTTCCAGTTACAAATGAACCTAAACGGTGGGCACGCAAAATCTGTTCTAAGCGAAGCGTATTCCGAAAGTAGCCCTATGACCTTCCCTTCCGCCTAGGCCCCCGTTTCGCCAGCGCAATCAAGCACACCATGGAATACAAGGTTATCTCTGCGTGACTGGTCTTCAATCTCGTCTAATCTGAGGTGCAAAAAGGTTATTATCTTTTTCAACGTGCTGAACAGCTTCGTGGCCACCAGCCAACTCGTGGTGAATACGTCAATTGAAGCTGCCTTCAATTCGATAGTAGAAACCCTCGCACCGATATTTGCAACCGTGACGTTTAGCTGTTTATGACTTGATTTTAGTTCGTTAATCGAGGTGAGTATGTTGTTTTGCCCTTGTTCAACCCTCTGAGTACGCACATTTGTATCTAGCAATAACGGCGTCATTGCATCTAGTTGCTTAGCCAGTTCGGTAGTTGGATCGGGGTTAGTCTCTACATCACCACCAAGTAACAGTAAAACACTCTAACCGAGCTCAACAAAGCTTCTGGGCATGGAAGCACTACAATACAGACATCATTCGACTTAAAACAATAACAATTGTCTTGATTACCAACCTGTAGGGTTTGAAGAACGAAGTTTAAGATGTGCATCTTTGGCGTGCATCCATGCCCACTGACGATCCGCGGTGAGGGGACCAGCTTTCTAGGCCATCGTGATGATGCAGGTGACGATGTGGCTGTTCCAGAAGGACAGAGGCGAAGCTGGTTGATAACAGTGACGGTTGCCTCGGTTGCCTGGCCTAATTTCTGCTTGGTTGTACTGGGAGCTCCGATAAAGGGGACGCCTTCCATGTCGAGCGAATCCCTTGGTCCAGACAGATTGGCACCCGAGGAGCCAGGTTGGAGACCAAAAGCCGCCCCGCTTGAGAACTGTAGGGTTAGAAGAACGAAGTTTGAGATGTGCATCTTTGGCGTGCTGGCGTGCATCTATGCCCACTGACGATCCACGGTGAGGGGACCAGCTTTCTAGGCCATCGTGATGATGCAGGTGACGATGTGGCTGTTCCAGAAGGACAGAGGCGAAGCTGGTTGATAACAGTGACGGTTGCCTCGGTTGCCTGGCCTAATTTCTGCTTGGTTGTACTGGGAGCTCCGATAAAGGGGACGCCTTCCATGTCGAGCGAATCCCTTGGTCCAGACAGATTGGCACCCGAGGAGCCAGGTTGGAGACCAAAAGCCACCCACTAGAGAACTGTAGGGTTAAAAGAACGAAGTTTAAGATGTGCATCTTTCGCGTGCATCCATGCCCACTTGAACGTGCACACTGCACTGCATGCCCGAGCCTGCCACTATCAGCAACTCCCCGGCGTCTCGACACTCGAGTCGTCCAGCTGCAACTTCGATGTCAGCCTCCCAGGCATCCGCGACACCATCCACGACGTTGTCCGGGGGGAGATCAGGAAGCTACTTGCTGCCATCAGTTGCCCGGCTTTTATTTCGATTGCCGAGATTGTTTCAGAGCGAAGTGGCATCTGTCGAATCAAGGGCGACTTACGCCACAATGGCTCAACGGCCGCCGCCAGCTGCCCGTTAGTATTCAATGCCAATTCAACGAGACACCCCAACGCCAAAGTGGTCCCAACATCGAGAAGAACCAGTGTAGGACTACGCTGAGCAAAGTACACCGAGGAAGACAGAGGTGTTGAGAATGGCCGACCGAAAACCGCTCTGCTACCACTGCATGAGGCCGACCATGTCTACCAGAGGTGGCCGTACCAATAAATTGGCCTGCGAGGGTTCGGGCCGAACGACCCTCGACCACGTCTCGAGGAGCGACCGCGGGACATGGAGGATTATCTTCGGCGGCCTTTGTCCCTGGTGCCGACATTACCCCGAAGCTCTTGATCCCCATCACTTCGACGGGAGGTAAGAACGACAAAGCAGGCGAGCGGCAATGCAATGACTGTTGTTTGGTGTCGGTTGTCGTCCAAGGACAATACCTAATAATTTGCTGACACCAATTATTTCTGTTACTCCACGAAGCACACAATTTCCAACTTTGTGGGAGATTGCCGCTGAGTGACTTGAAGAGATAAAATGGTTGGTTGTTCTCAGAAGTGGACACCAGCTTCACCGATTTCACTTTGCCACACGAGACTTACACAAGTTGCAGTGGTCGCGGGATGCCGAAAAAATCCCCATTACGGAATGGAAGAGAAATGGCTTGGATAGCAAACAAACATTGTTGCCAGCCATCAAGTCAATGGTAGAGCAAAAGGCACAGCCACGTAAGCAGTAGATGCCCCAGCTTGCTGCATTGACGCAGAAGGCTACCAGGACAATTTGCGGATTGGAAGCCAGCCCTGAAGTATCAGTGCATCAGATGTCAGTGGCGGCTCATGACGTATGATTACAAGACGGCATCACTCAGTCAAAGTTGCCACTCGACCACTGAACACCGACGTGACAGGAGCGTCATCCGACAATAAGGAGCACAGGTACTACGACTGAACGCCTGACACGAGACTGTTGCAGAAAGAAATCATTATGGAATTATTTGCTAAGAATCAATAATTATGTAATCAAGTGGAAATAAACATATTTGATACACTAACCAAATAAACATATTTACATTTGTCTTTACGTCTTCAGAGTCTATACACCAAGAATTGCGTCCACTAAACGCGCGGACCTTTTGACGACACCTGCATCTGTCACTCCTCAGTATTAATTAATGGGACATACCAGACTGGCAGCATCGTTGCTTGGGGCTGCACTCGTTCCACCTCTCTCCTCAACGTGTGGTGTATCCAAAAACCAACTCCAGGGATGTGAAAATGTTATTTATTAATTTATTAACTCCTGGGGCTTTGTAGGCATTTCAGAAAGGATACTTAAAACTACACACATGATAATACCATCATAGCACACTGACAATAATGAGCACAAAACGGGCCCAGCTACCGAAAATAAATATTACACTCGTAAGAAATAATTATTGCTATAACTTGTTAATTGCAAAAACAAACACATCTCTGAGCACCTAGTTTAATGGTATGTGTTGATGCATTGTTATATAGCAGGACATTTCCTATACGTATGACACAATATACAATTTGCAAAACCCCATCAAGCAGCATGACTGCCACCATTGTTTTTAGGTCGGGTGACCACATTCCTCAAGGTAGAAAACGGGACATCCAAGCAGCGGCGGCGGGAAAAGAGGGGGGGGGGGGGGGGGGGGTACTAAAGCTTGAGTTAGGAAGAAAAATTTGATGAAATAACTCGTCTTATTTCATAACGTTCGCACATTGAACTAAGCCCGAGGAAACAACCACACTTACACTTCAGTTGAATGCACTCATTTGGAAGGTCCTGCTTCGGGTCCTTCGTTGGTGTGGGCGTATTTTGCCGACGACCGAAGTTTTCTAAGCAGGACTCTATCGTGCAAGACTCGGTTGTAAAAGGCTGCGCACTTTTGTGGGAAGTTCAACCGCACAAGTAGCATTGCTCGCGATGTTGAGACAAGAAGGCAAAACTTCTCGCATGTCCACATGGAGTTCATAATTGAAAAGACGCGCTCCACTGGAGACGTGCTTCCAGAGAAGCACAGAGCCATTTCCACGACCCGGGAAATCTCGGCGCCAGCACCGCATTTCATATCTTTAAAGACTTGCACCCATCTCTCAGAGACCTGAAGAGTTCCTCTTCTAGTTTCTTTTTAATGCTTTTCTTGACAAGGGTCCATTGGTGAACACACACGTATGTTTCTTCGGCATTTTCGAAAAAGAGTGCAGTTTCGCCAACCGAGATTTTACATAAATGAAATTCTACATAAATGAAAAGGAATAAATGAAAATCCAGGAACACTTGCAGCGATTAAAACGTTGTCTAAGAATTAACAGGGAACACCAATACTCACCCTGACCAAGAGGCACTGTATTTGCAGTTGGAATTGGACCATTATTTTTTGCGTGTGTGTGTGTGTGTGTGTGTACGAAGCAGTGAGCCCTCCACACGCGCTTCTGTACACGCTGCGTCCTTTTCCTCATTTCACCCACTCATATGCGAGATCCGTTAATATTATTTTTTTTTTCATTGGAAGTCGAAGGAAATCTGTGCCTTCCGCGCAATGCTTTCCTGCTGCACACAACGTTACTCGGTCTTGACCCTAGGCATGTGTATTTATTTAATTTTTATTTTAAAGTTTTATCTTTTTAATTTGTATTTTTAATTCACTGTCCGGTACGACGACGTCTTTGCAACTATCCGGTGGCAATTTCCCCCCCCTCCCTCCCCCGCGCCCCCTGCCCAGCGATCTGCCTCCTTGCTCCCCTCTCCCCTCTCTTCCACGACGTGCGGCGCCCGAGGGGAGGCGGGGTTACCGTCGCGGAGAGCGGACGCCCACATCGGCTTAGCCTTACGGGCAATTAGTACCGAAGATGTCGTTCCAGAGCCTGTGCCGTCCGTTTATGACCTATTGTACCCACCGCAGTGTCGGAGATCTCATATACGCCTCTTTAGCTTTGAAACCCGCCGCCCTACCGTGGGAGCGCGCTCAAGTCAAACCTTGTTTTTTTGTTTTTTTTTTCCCTTGAGCGTTTGATTTTGTTTCAATATGTTTGCTTTTTTCATATGTCTTTTTACTTTTATTTTTCCTGACGCCGCGTCCTTCTCGCCCCATTGGCCGCTTACTGCTCTGCGCAGTCTGATGCCCTCACATGTATGCCATCTCCTGACGAAGCCGAGCCTCTCGGCGAAACTGTCGTAATACATACAATAAACTCCTAGCATAGCAACTCCGCAAGTACGGATCTCTGACTTATTACATTTTCCCGGTCCATTGTTCTCAAACTACTCTGCCTCACCTATATATATATATATATATATATATATATATATATATATATATATATATATATATATATATATATATATATATATATATATATATATATATATATATATATATATATATATATATATATATATATATATATATATATACAGGGTGTTTTTTTTTAACTGCACCAAATTTTTAAATAAAGGGGGGAAAAGTTTTATGAATGCGGTTTTCACTGCGTGTTTATATGGCTTGGCGGACATTAGATGGGAATATAACCACCACTATTATCAAACTAATTAACCAAAATCCGTTCATTAACTTTTTAATTACTGTAATTAGGATATATTTTTATATTACAAACTTTGAGGCAGTCATATGCCAAGACTGTTCCATTTTGTAGAATTCGCGTAATGTGACTGTGTTCCAAGATATCTGCCCCCGAAGTTTTTACTTAATCCGGCTTTTTATCCACTCAATCCGGCAAACCCATGAAAGTGGCCACTATAGCCGAACTTTGCTACATTAGCCGGATAAAAGTGCGAAATTCGTGGACGAATATCGCGGTACACAAGCTGCTTACGCGAATTCTACAAAATGGAACAGTCTTGGCATATGACTGCCTCAAAGTTCGTAATATAAACATATATCCTAATTACAGTAATTAAAAAGTTAATTAACGGATTTTAGTTAATTAGTCTGATAATAGTGATGGTTATATTCCCATCTAATGTCCGCCGAGCCATATAAACACGCAGTGAAAACCGCATTCATAAAACTTTTCCCCCCTTTATGTAAAAATTCGGTGCAGTTAAAAAAAAACACCCTGTATATATATATATATATATATATATATATATATATATATATATATATATATATCTATATATATATATAAATACAGGGTGTTTTTTTTAAGCTTAACAGATTTGTTTAAAAAAAGCCGTGAAAGGTACACTTATGCCGTTTGTGGAGGTGAGTTATACGGCCAGGGGGACATATTATAGGGGGCTAATCGTAAAGATCAGTCGGCTAATTACTTAAAATTCGTTAATTAACTTTTTAATTAATGGAAATAGACATATGGTTCCAATTAGGAACTTGCTCAGCGTCATCGAAAACCCCTAAATCAGTCATTTTCAGAAAGACTTTGAGCGCCTGAGAAGCGTAGTAGTGAACTGAAGTTACCGCTCGTGGAGCAGGTAGAAGGCTGGGGCTAGATAAGAGACGGAAAAATCGCGCGGGCGCCTTATCGCAACCTCTAGCTTTGTACCTGCTCCACGAGCGGTAACTTCAGTTCACTACTACGCTTCTCACGCGCTCAAAGTCTTTCTGAAAATGACTGATTTAGGGGTTTTCGACGACGCTGAGCAAATTTCTAATGGGAACCATATGTCTATTTTCATTAATTAAAAAGTTAATTAACGAATTTTAAGTAATTAGCCAACTTCGCAAGGATTAGCCAGCCACATAATGTCCCCCTAGCCGTAAAACTCACTTGAACAAACCGTACTAGTGCATCTTTTACGGATTTCTTGTAATAAATCTGTTCGAATTAAAAATGAACACCCGGTATATGTATATATATATATATATTTCTACACACGGGTCTTCGCGATTGAAAAAGTGTTTGTGGGCAAGAACAGTTCTAAATTTCTCTCTCGGTAAATATTTTAAAGTACCTACGGTTATTTTTGTAAAATATACTTGTAACGAGTAGGCATATTTTCGGTTTGCTTCAACTCGCTTAGTACCAATTTCGAAACTATGCACTCCTACGAAAACGGGACATGATTCATTATTAGGACAAAAAGACGGGACGGCAAAAGCGGACCTCGAAAACGGGACTGTCCCGGCCAAAACGGGTCGTCTGGTCACCCTATTTTTAGGCGTAAAGCACACGAATGGGTCCCAGCTCACGTCGAATGCTAATGCCGCAATCGAGTCCAATGTCCTTTGAGCCGAGGACACAGTGATTGCTGACATAACATTCTTGTCGAACGAAGTATGACGTATGAAGGCCTTGAGTAATTAGAGTAGTAGCTTCTGTAATTCGTTATATCAGAATTTGGCAAACGGCGAAGGCTACAGTCTCGGTGAGCCAATATACACGTTGGAGAGAGCCTAGAGGCGCATGACAATTACATATCACCAGAGTGCCCACCTGCACAGATTTTTCATATACCTTCACTCTGTCTTTCTGATTGGCTCGAGGGGCCCGTGGCGGTTGTTCTTTACCAAGTTGCGGTGAAACGAATTACCGTATTTTCCGGACTATAGTCCGCATCCGGTGTATAGTCCGCAGGGGCGAATTTTGGGTCAAAAATAGAAGTTTTTGCTTAGATAGTACGCACCCGGTGCATAGTTCGCTCGCGGCGTATAGTCCGCACTTAGTGCCTAATCCGAACGTAAAAATTATTATACACAGCACACCTTGACAAATGTCTGCTGTATCAGCTCACATAGAAGCTTGAATCATACATACATCACTATTAATATACTCTGTTACTCATAAAATCGTTCGCATATTGTCACGGTGAACGATTTAGAAAAATACGAATCCTTGTATAGTCCGCATCTGTAGATTGTCCGCACCGGGTAAAATTTAATCTTTTAAACATGTATAGCCCGCGGACTATACTCCGGAAAGTACGGTAGAGGCGGCGCGCACTTTTGAAAAAAAGTAGACTGAAGAGACTGAAAGGAATGGTAGTCAACATTTTTCAAAAAGTCTGCTCTTCGGGCACGGGATGAATGCAAATATGAGTCCTCTTGTCCAGGTAATTAAAACAAGTAAATATTTGACCGACTGATACAATGCGCCCTTGATAAAAAAAAAAATTATTGCTGCAATAAATCCCACGAAAGAAAAAGATGTGCAGTTAATCTTCTATTTCTGAGTTGCATTATATTTAACTAACGAATTGCTGATATGTGTGGTTCTATCTCTGGATCTCTAACGAGTGGGGCTGCATTTTTTTTTAGATTCTAGATGTTAGAATGGTGGATTAGACAACCATCAAAGAGGGGTATGATCATAGACACGTAGTTTACTGTGAACTATTGATACTGATCGGCAAGGCAAAGAGCCAACTAAAACTAATTTCTAAGGTGCATCGGATGCAACGATTTGTGCACTGATCAATCAAAAATGTGAAGACTCGCTGTGTTCTGAGTTCCAAGGGGACAAATAAACTGTTTTATGAACATAAGTAATTAACTTTTTTCCGAATGAGCGGTTTGAATGGTTTGTAAGAGTTCGCATGCACGTCACTTAAGCAAACGCCAGCTTTCACTTCCAAAACATATTGCGATCGAATGTAGAATCGTCGATTAGCACAAAACGTTAAAGATCGCAGAAGCTTCCTCGCTGAAAGCTGCTGTGGTTATTCGGTGCATAGGGCTGAAACAACTTCCCCTAGGCCCTAACGCGACGTGAACGTTTCGCTTTGATTCTCAGACATTCCAACCTTCGAAGGAAGCTAGAAAAATGCGAATATTTTATGCTAAAAGTTATAGCGTAAAATTGTTGATTAGTACAAAACGTAAAGATCGCAGGAGCTTCGTCGCTAGGGTTGAAACATATTCCCCGAGGCCCTACGTCCGACGCATACATTTCGCGTCAATTCTCAGACATTCCAACGTTCGAACAAAGCTAAGAGAATGCGAAAATTTCATGCTAAAAGCACTCAAAGTTCTATCGCTCCTCGCACACATCCGTGAATCCGAGCACCGGTCCGGCGATACGGCTGATGCTGTCTCACAAGTGTTAATATCCAGATGATTAAGAGCGATCTTGCGCAAAATGAGTACAAAGTCTAATTCCTTCATATTTTCACATTATACCTGCGTCAGCTAGCACGAAGAAGCCCGAAATTGTCGGAAAGGAGCGGCACATCACGGCTACCACGCACCACCACACCGAACAAACTCGCATCCGCCAGCTCTGGGCGCTGCCATCTTAGCGGTGACGTCACGGCTCTTGTGAGGTCTCGTGATGAGTGGTTTATCACTCTAAGCCCCTCTACCTCGTTGCGCCGCCGTCATCTCACCGGCGCACAGGTCTATCACGTCTGCTTGCGCTTTTTCAGGAGCTTTCTTGCGGCTCTAAAAGTTACTTATTGACCTTCGCCTTTTGTTGCACTTCAAGCGAAGAGAAACAACTAACTTTTCGAGACCATAGAAAGCTTCCGAAAGAGCGCAAGCACCACGTGACAAATGGCGGCCAGTCACGTGATAAATAGCGGCCACTTTTCCGTGGCGTCCGCGGGCGCCAGGGTTGGGCAGAAATACTCAAAAATGTATTTGGAAATACAAATACTGGGATACGTTAAAATAGTAGCTAAAATACTGATCTGAAATATATCTGTAAAGGTGTATCGCGATACGTATCGGAAATACATTTTAAATAGAGGCAAAAAGTATTTGGAAATACAAATACAGGAATACATTTTAGGGAGGGCAGAAATACAAATACAGAAATACTGATACTGCAATACATTTTTCAAATATGTTTGAGACGCCCAAAGAGATGAAGCTTGAATTTGGAAGTGGAAGTTTTTGATTCCGAAATTATTTTCCCGTAGGCTTGGCACTTTGCCTTGTAAGTAGTGGTCTCGGACGACGAGGAGTCTTCAATGGGCTCAAAAGAAACGTTCCATCAAGGACTGACCGCGGTCCCTTCCCTGACATCCTACATGTCTGTCTGACGAGGGATGCGAAAAGACTTCGACCTCTAAATAAATTCTATGTCATCCTAAAATCCCATCAAAACTTCACCACGCCCCTGTCCAATAAGGACGCCCCTGTCAACATTTATCACATGACGTCACGGTGGAATGAACTGCTATTCTTGATCTGTAGGTGTGGCCTTGAGCATGACACTTTACCACGCTGCTGTATGAAAGGACAATACGTACTTTCGTTGTAGCTTACCTCGTTGGAGGTCGTGCAGGGCTGCAGGCAGTGTCATTTGGAATTTCCGAGAATAGTGGACCACCTGAAGCATTACGGTTGAAAAACCGATACGGTGGCATCCCTGTTGTGAAGGTCTTTCCTGCCGACCCTCTGCCACCGACGCATAGATTGCAGTCCTCAAGTTTCGCCTAGCATCCTCCAAACAGAGATCTCGTGGATTGCGACCTGAGACTGCCGGCACAGGTGCGAGCTCTTCGAGAAACAGCGCGCTCGAGACAAATCACAGGTGTACGAAGTCATGGTCGGCACAGCGAGGCCACGTCTGGCCTCCTCCCTGTGTTTCGGATCACCAGACCAGCGGGTCACGTTCACGTCGGCTGATGACGTACCCTTGAGCCGTGCAATATTACGGGCGCAGCCGCAGACGCACTCGAATATGTGTTGAACTTCAGTGCGTGAGTTATCCTATACTATTTCAAGTCAACCACCGCCAGACTCGTGCTGCAGCGGACTGTGACTCAGCTTTGCCGGCTGGGTGTACTGTGTACGCTAAAGCAAGAGAGACGGTTAGCCGCGGGCATTGAATGCCAGCAAACAATGACTCAAGAAATCCCTACCTAAGGACCTGCGGCAGAAGATGCTCTGACTTTACTCCTGGCACGTCACCTGGCTCGAGTCCCCGACTACGCAATACTTCTCAGAAGAGAGAAGAGGACGCATAGAAAAATAGTTAGGAGAATCGGAAGGAACCTTGGTCAACATGGTAACAATGCCCCAGCATCTCCTTGACCCTAATGCCCGCAAAAGTAAAAAAAAAAAATGCGTTCGGATTTTTTTTTTTTTTTTTGAGGGGGGGGGGGGGGAGTATTTTTCAAAAAATGTAACGAAATACATTTCACACTGAATGTATCGCGATACAAAGAAACATTCAAAATGTATTTCGATACGGAAATACAAATACTGGTGAAAAAAATGTATCGCGATACAGAAATACAGATACAAAATGTATTTCTGAAATACTATCGCGATACATTTGTATCGCGATACTGCCCAACCCTGGCGGGCGCCAACTACAAATTCGTATCGCGCCGTAAATATAGGTAAAAAAAAGTTTTCTTTTTCGTTGTAAATGGCGTTTTTTGAGTTTCTTTTTTTTCCTTTGCACGTGTCCTCTAAGTGAATAATCCAGCGTCTGCAACTAGTGCTATATTTTAGCTGAAAAAAAAGTCTCAGCGTGGTCGTATGTTGGATTTGCAATATTTCTATTTGATATTTGAATACAAATAACTAAATACCAGTCTTGCGAAGTAATCCATTACAAGTAACGGATTACTCATAATCCGTTACTTTTTCGAATAAATTTGCTATTGCCACGTTACTTTTCTTCGGAAGTAATTTGTATTGTAATTTCGTTACAAAATATTGGTAACAGATTACTTCAATTGCTCGTTACTTTTTAAAAATATGAGCAGAGTACAGTAACTGGAGCAATGCGAGCAGAACATACAGCAGCATAAAGACAGCAAGTTCAACAAAATAGAAAACACCTGGAAGGGGCAAATAGCCGAAAAAAAAACACGATTTTTTGTATGACCGGTCGCTAGAACCACTTGAAAAGCGGGCAAGGCATGTACAATTATACGAAAGACAAAGATCAAGTAAGACAACGCCGAGTAGGCTCTCCGTCGCCTTCATCGTGTTTTTCTACTTCTCCCGGGCAAGAGAAAGCTCTTCGTGTTTATTTGTTTTTGTCTGTTACACCGTTTCACCCTGTCCAACGTTTTTAACGTCTCCCGCCACCTGCACAGACATCAAACGCGGGTCCGTACCCTCTCGATTCGCGGGTTCACTACTCGCGTAAAAGACGACGTAGCCTCGCGCGAGGGGGTCGAATTCTTTTTGTCTTTGATGTGCGCTAGTGTAATCTAGCACGCGTTTGAGGCGCAGCTGAAGAGCGCCGGTCTCAAGGCGAAGAATATCGTCTTCGAGGGTACGGAGGATGCTTCTTTTGGTTTACTTGTCTGGACATGGTGGTCGAGTCCACTCTTCAATTTACAGTCATCTGTAAACATAAAGGGTTGAGGGGGTTAGGCTATCTAAGGAGTGCTAACAGAGAGAGAGAGAGAGAGAGAGAAAACGCGTAAAAGTGGTGTGATCCTCTATCGTTTTGTGAGACCGATGGCCACCACTTCTTTCGCTCTCTATGCCCTCCCCTCCCCTGGCCTCCACGAATATTGATATGAAAGAACCGATGAACGATCGATAACCCCTAACAGCCACTTTTTTCTTCGACTGGTCGACTTTTCGGTCATGGAGTGTCCGTCGTCTACATGGCCATCTCTTAATGAGATGTACAAAATTCAGGGCATTAAGGAGAACGGAAACCTAGAGTTTCAGCGCATAACTTGCTTGCCGAAAAACACACATTGTTATCAGCAAGAACAACAAATTCTCATCTACGGAAATACACCAAGGTAAGCTGGGACACCTGCATTCTGCATTGGCTATACATTGTAAGGTTAGAACCAAGTTTTTCTTTTCATGTGAATAACAGGTGAAACACCCGAGTCAAAGCTTTCGTAGAACACTTCTTTAGCTCCAAATTTCGTAGCGGAGGTAGACGCGGCAACTGAGCATGTGCACTGCTAGCTTTCTCTGCACAATTCCAGGGATTACTTCCGGATGCCGGAAGCTAGCGGAATGGCGAGTGTGGTTGCAGCTTTCGGTGCATTGTCAGCTTACAAATGAACGGAGTGCACCTACACTCTTCCTCTTAAATGCAATATTTTATTTTTACAAGGACTACTATAATACGGGCGTAAGAAAACTGAAAAGTAGTGCATGCATAACACATTTCAAAAATATCACGATTGTTTCTATTGTTTTCTGGATAAGTGTACGGAAAAAGTAACAAGAAGGTATTTTCTAACGTAACGAGGAAAGAAATCCGTTACTTTTTAGTGAAAGTAATTTGTAGCGGTAATTCATTACATTTGATGCTCGGTAATTTGTAATCGTAATTTATTACATTCTTTGAGTAACGAGCACAATTCTGCTAAAAACAAGACCGGAAAAATCTTTAGTCTTTTCAGAGTTTTAAGTGATTATGTCAGCCTTAGTATAAATTGTATCTGAAAAGTTGAACTATATTTTTTCTAGTTGATTCATTAAAGAGTCCGTAAAAACGGACGATAAAATTATCGCATTTACAACATTTACGTCGAGGGTTATAATTAGAATATGATCCCCCGCCGCGTTCTTCTTCAATCTACACCAGAATACAATTCCTTAAGACCACAGTTCATTGGCCTCTCAATGGCTGCTAGAATGATGACAGAAAGAATACTGGCAAAACCTGAAAATGTTCTGGGGAGAAGGCAGTACTGGGACGAAAGTATCAGTAATTTCCTTGTCAGCATTCTGCGCGTCAAATATTATTGTCCTGGAGGTCCGAAAATTGTTATTTTCAAAATTCATGAATATTTTATGCTTTTCAAGGGGAGTGGAGGGCAAGGGGTAAATGTAGAGATAACGGTGGAAGTAACGTCATTTGGTGCCCAGTGCATACATGCAAGGCTATTTTAAAAGAGAGGTATATTTGTGCCGACATTTGAGGTCGATAATTGCTTCGCCCTTCAGCTGACTTTTATGTGATTATTAGTTTTTCAAGAAAATATATTTTCGAATAATATACGAAGTGCGAGTAAGGTGTATGCAATACCAAAATAGAATCTGCTAACCCAGACGATGCAGATGATGAAAGAGAACCTTTATTGAAAGCTCGTGCTAAGCAGATATGGGATCCTTTATCATCTCCAATTTTTTTTTTCAGGCGTTGTTAGCGGGCAAATCATTTTCATTCGCTTTTTTTCCGGCGCTTTTCTACAACTTTTGATTTTATGGAAGTCGACGTTACTAATTTTGTTTGAGACAAAGAAGGTCTCCAGCCTCGAAACTCCTTGCCTCTTTTCCTTAGCAGAAGTAGCAACCTGAAGCATCGTCCGGCGATTTAACAGGCTATTTTTTGTAATTACTTTTTTTGAATAAACAAAATATGTGTTGTATAATGTCGGAAGTGAAGGAAGATTCACCCCCGGGATGAAAGTGTAGTGTTACTAAGCTAAGATGTAGTACAAATGATCACAAGTGCACAGTCGTTGACGTACGTGAATTCTTAGAAGTACCAAATCTGCGACAGCTTTGCCCCCACAAACATTGGCTGCGTGTTTGATCATTCCGTCAAACGTGTCTGAATATGGTAGGTATAGGTGCGGGTGGCGCTCTTGGTTTGGGTGGCGCCTGGGGCAGGATTACCCTTAGTCTTTCAGTGCCTGCAGCGGGTAGTTCTTTTAGTTCAGGTAGTGCCTAGGACAGGGTTTTGCATAAATACAGATTATGTCACGCCACTGTTTATTTGTGACGCTGCGGATAAGCAGCACCTTGCGGATAAAAAGCCTTCCGTTAAATTTCCTGGGTCACCAAGAGAGGGCAAGCACGCTTCCCTGCGCTTTCCACACCTCGTTCCGCGCGCTCTACCTACACCACCTGTTTCTGCTCCTCTATTTCTTGCCCTTTCCACCCTCTCTGCTTTGTACACTTTCTCCCACCACCTGCTTCTTTTCTTCGCGTTCCTGCGTGGTGGGTCCGTAGCACAGCAGCGCACTCGACTTGCACGCCGGTGACACGGGCTCAACCCCTGGCACAGGTTGCCGTTTTTCTTGAAATCGTTTAGCGGTTGTGAACTCACCGACCTATACATTTCGTGTTTACGCTGCTCCTGAGGTTGGCTGGCCCTATAAAGTTATCTCTTTAAATACCGCTTTAAAAAAGTTGCATTATCAAAAACAAAAATTCGGTCTTGGTGAGAACATGCTTCTGGCGGAAGGTAGCAGAGGTGACATCAGTTTAAATGTTTATTTTTCATCCAGAGTACAGCATGTGGGTATGAATTCAGAGGAGAAAGCTGCAATAATGCAGCTTGGTAGGGCCCCTCCCCCGCTACATTTGTGAGTTGCAGAAAAATTAACAAAATATTGCAACAGGAATTGACGAGTTAGAAACGAGAAATAATCACAGCTCAGTAGTGCCTATGATTGGATACAAAAACAAAATATGCTTTACACCGAGGAACAAAAATATGAGAACTTCCTAATTCTACTCTGTTTTGTAGTTGATCTGTGTAGTGTAATAAGAAATTTTGTTTCTCAAAGGCAGTTTCTCAAAGTAGGTTTCTCAAAACCTTTTTACTGTTTCAAATGTGCGTGTTCCGAGTGACTTTTGAACCCTTGACCTCCTTCCCACGAAACATCATGAAAAGAAAGTTGTGTAAAATGTTTTTTACAACTATGTATACGCTGTCTAAACATTTTCGACAACAAGCAAGGTCATAACATTTTATTTTTTTTATTTTGCTTTTATAAAAGTGAAGACGGTTTGGTGGGCTAGTTGATTGTTCATCTTAAAGAACTAGCCAAAGTAAAAGAGACAAGCCAAAATAAGATTTAGAGAGGACACTGGGTTTTCAAATGTCAGACATTTTTGGACGGAATAAACATAGTGCCACGAATTCATATTTATTGCGAACTACAGTCGATTCAAGTTTATTTAAAGGAGAACACATAAACGTTGATGTATCTGCATGCTGCTTTCGTCAAAATAAACAGATTTCCCGGGCAGTTCGACCGAGATTCACACGTCATGGAGTAGGCAATGAAAGAATATCTAGAAAACACTTGTTTAAACGTGCACCAATAATGACTGCTGCACTAGATTAATTACTTTGTTAGTCAACACCTGCATTAAAATTAGCAGTATTTCTGTGGAGTGTACGCGTGCGTGTGTGTGTGTGGGGGGGGGGGGGGTGACACAACATGGCAGTGGCATCATCTTTTAATGCAGAACAGACCGATCACACTAATAACCGCTCATTCACACTGGAAGCGGATCCGGGTTCGCAAAGCGGTTGCGAACGCGGTTGTATAAAGATCCAGTGCAATTGCACGCGCACTCGATTACATCAAGTACACGTGCAATTGTACTGGATCTTTATACAACCGCGTTCGCAACCGCTTTGCGAACGGGGATCCGTTTCCAGTGTGAATGAGCGGTAAGCGTTTTCCGGATGCGTCACGCCGCCATAACTTTAGTTCATAAGATGCATGGAGACGGCAGTCCACGAGAGGGATCGTGCTGCCTCGTGCTCCACACGCGCAGAGCTCCAGCGAGGTTGCTGCACGTCCAGAAAGACTGAAGTTCCCTCGATGCATTTTGGCAGCGGTGGCGTAGTCGAACTGGCTGGTGAGATCGGTCGATTGCAGTCTTACTGACTTCAACATTTTATTTATCCTTGTAAAGTGAAGTGTACCACTGCCCAGGAGAGTCCACATTCAAATTAAAGTTATGATCTTTAGTTTTTCAGACCTACAGTGGAAGTGCCTCCGAGACAAAAAGCTGCCAAACGTAGCTTTATGGGGCCTGGGAGCCCGTGACATGGGCAGCAGCTCCGATAAACAAAGAAGATTGGAACAATCTTCTTTGTTTATTATTGTATTGATGCATAATTGTTTAACAATTATGCATCAATACAATGACACACCATTGAAAAAATATCCACAACATACTGACAAATAAGAATTTATCAAAAGCATGAAAAAGAATATATAAAATGTGAGCTTGAATCGGCTCTTAAAGTCGGAAATACATGTCTAATAAAGAGTAATTTATTTAGAGGTGTAAAAGGGTTGTAGTGTAAGGATTTAAAGAAAATATATATATTTGTGCGGTGTTGCGGGAACAGCCAATTTTTCGGGCAACGAGTATTAACGATGCTCTCGTACTTATTTATTTCGAAAATCAAATACAATAATATTATAAATGTTTTCAACATCTTGAGCAACCGAGACAAAGAAGAAAAAGTGTACAACAAACACACAGGTCTCAAGTTCTAGTCCTGGGTGTTCAAGTTGTTGAAAGTGTACCAGCCTGACTGCATATTCTCCGTTATTTTTATGAATGCTGTTGACGAAAAGCGAACGGAATAAAGTAGACGATATTCATACAAGTTTCCCATGCAGTTACTTTGTATCTAGAAAATAAAGATTCCTAATCACAATTATACGGGGGCGTTTTCAACATAACACGCAATTTTCTTTTGAAAAAGTAGAATGCTCTTTAAGTGTTCCCCAGGCAAGATGGCTATATTTAAAGCGGGAATTAGTCGGCCGGCAGCCAAACAGCTGCGCTGCGAGCTCAGCCGGCCACACAACACAACTGAGAAGGGCAAATAAAAAAAGAAAAAAGAAAACGACAGCTTCGAAAGTTTTGAATAAAACAAGGAAAAGAAGAAAACAGAACCCAGATAAATGGAGGACGTGGCGCAGCTTTCATGATGTTGCGTGCCTGGAAGGCCGTGACTGGAGCTAGAATCCCCTGCGTACCTCATAGAAAGGAATTCGACATATGACGGTTTGATCGATAGATCGCAATACAACTGCATTATATTCTTATTGTTGCACTTATATACGTTTGTTGTTGTTGGGGTAACAGTTCGCTCTACCCAAAAAAAATAAGGAGTCATAATAATAATACAGCTGCGAGTAATTTTTTTGTGAGAATTCTTTGAAGTCGTGGTATTTGTTCTGGCGTCAGCTACAATCATGCGTGTGGTCATAAAGTTTAGAGTAACGTTTTGTGCTCACGCCCAGTATACTTTCGTCTCTTTCTTTAAAAATAATATATTATATCTTCGTGCTGCTTATAAATTGTTTCGGATATATTATGACCGGGTCTCAAGATTTCTAACAACTGCCTTTCCATTCAGTGGTATTCAAAATTTACGTATTTGCAACACAAAAAATAGGTTGGCGAAAATAACCGTGATTTTGAAATTCATGTTTATACCGACACCAATGATATGCATGTAAATTATATATTGTTTAACCTGGAAGAGACAGGCAACGGTATAATTTAGTGAAGAACAGTTTTTACTTAATTTATTACAATTTATTTGCAAACTAAGGCCAAGGTTGTCGTAGGTCTCTTACAAATATTTAACGAAGTATAGAAGTTCCTCAGAGTGATTCTAGGTAAGATATTGAATACGAGTAATAGAGCATTACCTGACGAGTTCTTGCTTTTGGGGACACAATACTTCGCTCTAGAACGCAGCTTAGAATACACCGAATGTGTTTTAAACATTTTTGGCAAATACCTTAGCGAAGTATTTTACCGAGGTATTTTAAATATATCTCGTAGAAAAAAAAAGTTAAAGGTTATTTGAACCCTGCGGTACACTATGATAGCTTTACTCTATCTTGCGTATAGATACAATAATTCACAATATGTGCCAATATATTGTTTTGAAAGAATACATTTGAATTGAGTGCAGATTTTGGATGGCATCCAAGCTGTCATTTCCATTCAAATGTCAATGAAAAACAAATATTAGACAAACTAAATATTTTGATGGAGATATTCAAGTATTCTAAACAAACAAAAATATTCTTGAAGCTTTAAAATTTTGAGTTTCGAGGGGAATCCATGATTTGTATTCGTGTGCCTTTCACTTTAATATAGTTTTTTTTGGCCAGCGGCAGCAATATGTATTCCAGTCTTAACAGTAATAAACTAACAATGGCACCAAAAACAACGCCTTGAGCTTAGTGAAAATACTGAAGGTTTTATTTAAAAGGAACGTGTGGCTATATCACAAACCCCAGGTACGTACATTCGTGGAGTTCTGAACATTTTGGGGATTGGTGATCAAGTCCGTTAGCGCAGTGGACCTCTAAGCACGCCGGACAAAGATTGGTGCTGCAGAATGTAGGGATGTTGTGCTCAGACCCAACATGCTGGTTTATGAATCTGAATGTACATAGGAATTGAACAAGAATTGCCCGCTGTATATTATACCGGGAGACGCGCATCAAAAGATTTAATCTTTGCGGTCGTAATGCACAACCCAATTTCCCCTTTGGAGCGAAACAATTCTAGTGTCCATTTTAATTAAGAATTACATTCCGCTGCTCCTAATCTTCAGAATTAGATTTTTAAACTTGTTACTTTCTTCAACTTCTGGCACGGGTACTCTTTTACTTCGGAGTTTTGTTTCATATTAGATTCACACTGGCAGTTTCGTCGGCCTGTTGTGGGCTATGCTGCTATTTTTAAAGTAATGCAATGAGTAATCCCAGGCAGCACACCATTGTTGGACCCCCGTTGGCCCAATGTTGGCGAAAAATGGTTCCAATATTGGTCTGACGTTGGCATTTTCGAAAACGCCACCCGATCCAATGGTGGTCCAACATTGGTGCCAATGTTGGACCACTGGTTTGCCAACGTTCTAGCCCACGTTGGACCAACGTGGTTTGCGCTTTTTTTATTCAATATTGGCATAGAGGTTTCACCGTTGGCTGAACCAACATTGGCATCCAGCGCCTTACATACTGGCTCTTCCAACATTGGCTTAAATATTGGCTATTACTTTCCACACAAAATACAGCACCACTTTGAAATACTAAATAATTTTTCGAAGCGGTGCTGCAATTCTTAACGCGAAAAATTAAGAACTACCCTACAAAAAAAAAAAAAAGTATAAACTGGATTATGGAAGAGGAAACTAACTGGATTTCTTGCTGAAAACCTGAAATCCAGTTTGCAGACAATGGTTTCACGACAATAGTATCAGGTTTCCATCAAAACATCCAGTTAGATTTTCCTGTTTCATAATCCAGCTTAAACTGTTTTTTCGGTAGAGTACTGCAAACAGGACGAGTAAGTTTGACTGGTTTATGTTTTATTAGTTTAGGTGACCCCAAAGTCGTCAGCTGCGTTATTGATCTTGCAAGAATCGCTTCTTCTATGTTCCAAAATACAGCTATGAGTTTGATTAGTTTGGATTATTGGGATCGATTTAAAATGAATGAATGAATGAATGAATGAATGGATGGATGAACGAATGAATGAATGAATGAAAGAGTGAATGGAACAATGAGCACATTGTAGAATAATGAATGTAGCACATAAGAAACGCCGCACTCGGAGTGATACAGTCATCAGCATACTCAATTCTACCTCATTATAGAAAGCGGATCACCCCTATTTGGTGTGCCTTTAAATGCCTTAATGTTGTTGAAAAAGTATAGCATTTTTATATTGTACGATGGCTTCTTTCGGTAGTTCACATTTTTTGCGTAAATCAATAGCTATCTTAAGCCTACCTTAAAAGTATTCGCCCCGCTTGTCCTACTCGTAAAATAATAAGTTAAAGCCTTAAAAAACTGTCAGTGGTTGAAAAGAAAAATAGGATTTCACATCCGAAAAACATCGAGACATAATTACAAGTTTCTGAGGAACTGTGAATGAACTGCTGAAACTCAACATGGCATTCACGAGCTTCAAATTAATTTTAATGAGATTGTCTAAAAAAAGTAAAATAATATCCATTGGTGGATCATTAGGGAATGCGTTGGCATAACCCTTGGCAAACGCAATTCCCTTTGGAAAACGCTAACGTTGACCCCTTACTTTTCTGTTTTGGCTTTCCATATTGGCTTCCTCTTTTTCTTCCTCCATTTGTTGCTGCCTCTTTTTGTCTTCGTGAGAGGGTCAATGTTAGCGTTTTCAAAAGGAGGCCCGTGTGGCGTTTCCCAAAAGGTCATGCTAACGCATTCTCTAATGATCCACCAATGGAAATTTCTTCAATTGTGTTTGCCGCCTACTTGGACCAGCGCTAGCACTTTGTTTACACTCAGTTTTGGGGCACAAACGGAGGGATACGCGCTGCGCGCACCTGAAGTTCAGACTCGCACAAGCATCCGCCCGCGCATTGGCTTCCGCCCCGTGATCCCCTTTGTCCTTCCCTACTCTCCTCCTTTCTATCCGGGGCGCTTCCCTATCCACTGTTTTGTCCACAGACGGGCGCTGCCAGCTTTTCTCTGTCTTGAGAGTACTAATGCTAACGGATTAATAAATCGGAAATTACTCTACTCCATGCAAGCTTTTTATTAAATAAAAGAAGTAAAGCACATTATCAGCGCCGCTTGAGTGCCAGAGGTTTTCCCCAAGCTTGCTCCGCGTGGACGTGCATAGATATCATAGTTGCTTTGTCAAGGAGATTTAAATGTTTAAGATATACTATCTGCGACTGCAGCAACTACTCTACAGAATTTTTTTATTTCTTTTTATCGTTTTAAATTTATACAAATTGGAAAATATATTGGCCAGGAGTCATAAGGCCCGCCAATTTGTTTATATTCTGTGGCGGCCCAGCTTTTTTGGGAGTGCGATACCGTCCTTAATTGAAAATTGCAGTTGGCAGTGTTAGGGTGAACACTCCCTTTAATCGCCACATCAAAAACCTCACCCGATCGCTATTCTCCATAGACACACCGTCCGTCATTTTCCCACCGCTAGGTCCCCCCTTTCAAATTCTTTCTTCTCCATAGCCGCTGCACTTCCCAGGCCCCGCGATCCCCGGATTCCCCCCTGGCAGCTGGGGACGTCAAACCTCACAATCTTCCCCCTTAATCAATGGCTTCTCCCCCTCTCTTCACGCCCAGTCTTCACGGTACGTCATTAGCTGGTCCGCATGCGCTATCCCCGCTGGCTTTCCAGTTTGGCTGTCCCTGAGCTTGTAGTCATTCCGGCCGACCTTCTCTGTGATCCTGTATGGCCCCGACCTTCAGGCTGCCAATTTGGCGGCTATGCCTCTGTTTGCATCACTCAGGGTGTGGAGGTCTCTGAGCGCCGTGTTCCCTACGCAGTAGTCCACAGGTTGCCGGTACTTGTCGTAGTACTTGCGCTGAAACTTCTGGGCTATCTCCCAGAGCTCCAACGCAAACGCTTGAGCATCTTGCATCCTCAGGGTCAAGTCGGCCACGAAGGCAGGGGCAGCACTGCATGACGTGGCGACGTCGCTTCCCTTTATGACCGACTCCCGCAACATCCGGAGCTCCCATTCATAGCACATTAGTGCATGGGTATAGCCTGTGCTGATGCTCTCGCACTTCTGCATCGCGAAGGCCACTTCAGGAACCCTCCTGTCCTAATCCCTGTGAGCCGAGCAGTATGCCATGAGGCATTTCTTGACTGGGGCACTGTGGCACTCAACCAGTTGTCTCGCTGGTCGGTATGGCGCAGTGTGCCTGTACATTATCCCCATGTGCGCTATGACCAACCTCCAAAGATTGCTGACAAAGACGCTGCCGTTGTCGCTGGAAATGCTCCTGGGGAACCCGGGACGACAGAACACTTCCCTGATGCGTTACACGATAACCTTACTAGTGGAAGAGCGCAAGGGTAAAAGCTCAACAAATTTGGTTAACTTGTCGACCACCACCAGCAGGTGTCTACGCTGTTGGGGGGTGCGGGTCAAGGGTTCGATAAGGTCCACACTTAGTTCGGCCATGGGCTTCACAGCCAACATGCTGTCCATAACACCTCCAGGTTTCCGGCGACGTGGCTTGAGCAGGTGGCAGGACTTGACGAGCGAACATGACGAGAGATATCCGAGCGCATTCCAAGCCAGATATAACGCTTTTATATGCGTCTCAGTGTCTTGTAGTATCCCAAGTGAGCACTTTGGGGATGGCCATGGTACAGTTGAAACATTGTCTGCCTCAGTTACCGTGGAATTCATGCTTGTGGTCTCTCCCCCGCCGCGTGTTGCAGCAGTCCCTCCGGGTGGAGTTCACTTTTTTCAGCCAAGCACTGCACCTGACCGGCTTCAGCTCGGTTCGGCGTAAGTGTTCTATCTTCTAGGTAGCGAATAACCTTGGCCAGCTTTGGGTCTTGGGACGGTTTCTTAGCCAGCTCGGCTACTCTGTTCAGAGGCGTGAGGTACAAGTAATGTACCAAAGCTGTCTCTTCAAAGCGGATCTAGTGGTCCGGCTCTTCGATGCCCATCAGAAACAATTTCTTCCCCTCCCCCCTCCCGCCCCCTAAGAACATCAGTGGCATCCACGAATGAGGCATGATTCCAGCTAAGAGCATCTGGAGAAATGTTAGCTCTCCTTCGTCGGTGTTTCACAACACAGTAGAACACCTGCCGCCGCAGAACCCAACGTCGCACTTGGCTTGAGGTTTGTTCAGTCTTACTCATCTACTTTAGGGAGGCATAGTTGGTGTGAATTTCGAATCAGGTGTGTTTCAGGTAGGGCCTGAACTGCTCTACAGCCCAGACAACCGCTAGGCACTCGCACTCCTGGACAGTGTAATGTCGCTCCGCTTAACTTAGTGTTCTGTTGATAAACGTGAAAGGCCGAAGCTCTCCCCCCCCCCGTCCTGCAGAACAGCCACCACACCCACGGCACTGGCATCAGTTTTGATCACAAACGGCCGGTTTAAGTAGGGGAGGGCAACCACCATATTGGTCGCCAGAAGGAGTCTGAGCTCGCTGAAGGTACGTTTCTGGGGTTCTGTTCAGCTCCAACTGATATCCTTCTGAAATAGAGAGGTACGGGGCCTTGCCACGTCTGGAAACCTAGGAATAAATGTCCGGTAATAGCCGGCCAGGCCCTGGAACGCCTGCAGTTTTCTTAGTGATGTAGGGGTGGGAAAATCTTTCTCTGGAGCCACTGTATCTGGGTCTGGGCGGCACTCCTCTGGTGAGATGATGTGGCCCAGGAACCTGAGAGATTGCCGGCACATTTGAGTCTTGCCAGTGTTAATGGTGAGTTCGGTCTGTGCTATCCTCCGTAAGACCTCCTAGATGTGGTTCAGGTGGTCCTCTAATGAAGTAGAGTAGATGAGCACGTCATCGAGGAAAGCCATCCATACACTGCTTTATGCCAGTCAATACTGTGTCCATCAATGCCTGAAAGGTTGCAGGTCCACCAGCCACATCAAATGGAATTGTGACAAACTCACAGGTACCACGGTGGCAGATGAACGCCGTCTTCGGAATGTCTTCAGTCCGCAAAGGGATCTGAAGGAAGCCCAGGGAGAAACTGAAGATCGTGAGCCACTTGGCATTGCCCAACTGAGCGAGCACCCAGTCAGTCCTTGGCATTGGGTACACTGGCACCTTGGTTTTGCCACTGAAAGGGTGGTAGTCCACTGCCAGCCAGTAGCCCCCAGACTTTTTAACCACCAGGACCGGGGCGCACGCCCACTGGCTAGTGCTTGGCCGGATCAGGTCCTGGTCCAAGCGGTCTTCAATGCACTCATCTATGAGTTGTCTCTTTTGAGCATTGGCTAGGCGAAGTCTGCAGTGTGTTATCACTGCATCGTCCATGTTAATGCAGTGTTACATCAAGGTTGTGCAACCTGGCTGTGCATTGAAACTGTTGTCAAATCTCTGGTGCGAAGCCACCATCTCAGGATGATCCTTCGCTTGTCTCGGCTCCTCAAGCACCAACTCTTCCTCTCCTGGGACATGACTTGCTACTAGTGTGTCAACACTCTATGCCGAAACAGCTTCGGTGCCGGAAATGTCTCTAAACAAGTTTCCCAGGTAGTACACCTCCTCCCGCAGAACTGGCAGAGAAGCTGACGCCAGGATACGGTGCCGAGCAAATAAAATCGGCCGTTAAGGTTCGATGCCCGTAATTCAAGCTCGCAGGGAAAGATGTATTGAGATGTCCGCAGCTGCAAAAAAAAAAAAAAATCTACACAGAACCAGCTCGTTACAGAGGCCAGGCAAATACAGGAATCTCTGTTTGCGTGACTCCTCTACCTAGTACACACGAAATCTTGTGGATTGCGTGGTGCTAGATGACCCTTGCGCCAGACGAATGTTCCGCTGCTCCTCGCGAATGCTTGCCCTGGCAGCTGTCACTGCTGCCATTGCTGCATCCCCGATACGACTGGCACTTGACCCCGAGTCCTTGAAAGCGAGGAAGGAGGCTTCTCCAAGTCGAACCTCCAGCAGTGGCTTTCTCCTACCGGCTGTCGCCGTTACCTGGAACGACGTGTTGTAGAGGCGTGAAGGGGAAGCCTCTACTGCCTCCACTTTCCCGGGCAACGGGCTTGCACATGGCCCATCTGCTGGCACTTAAACAGCGCACATGGTCGGCCAGTGGGGCACTGACGCGCCAAATGCCCCTCTTACCACAACAGTGGCATTGCACTTGCCTGCCTCAGCCCTCGGATGGTGTGGCCTGATACACACCGAAGGCGCTCGGTGCGTGTAGCGGTTGCCTGAGTGCCGCTGCCGCCACCAGCTGATCCCTGTAGAAGTACGGCTGCAAAGTCGCTGGGTGTAGCGTCAAGGTTGACCGTGCGACGTCGGCGCTTGCGGTGTTACGAGGGCTGCGCCGGAGATCGCCGGCAGGCCAGCCGTGTAGACGGTGCTTACAGACTGGCTGTGGCATGCCAGGTCACGGGCCACATGCGTGGTAGGCTGCGGTGGGGCTACGTATTCCAGACGGCGCTATGCTTGTTCCATAAGTCCATCGGCCGCCTTGGCAAACTTTTCCAAACTGGCGAACGCCTTGCCTTCCACCATGTCGTGAAACTGGGGGCATCTGCCGAAGCACGCGGTTCACTTTCTGGTCCTCCGTGATCGTCTCTCCGAGATGCTGGCATATGGGCCGCAACGACAAAGATTAACTATTTTAAAGTCTCTTCAGGAATGTTGGGTGCGCCAGCGGAGCTCCTTCTTAAGCCTTTTCTTGGAGTCGATCAGAGCGAAATCTTTGTGAAATGCCGCGACAAACGCCGCCCAGTCGGCGAAAGGTTCCGCAAACTGAAACCAACGTCTCGCGCTTCCCTCGAGGGCCACTGGCACCACGTCAGTTACCCGACCCTCGGGTTTGATGGCGTTCAGCAGACAGAACAAGTTCAGCCGGTCCATGAATTACCCGGGCGCCTAACAATCTCTTAAACCCGTGAACTTCGGTGGCTTGAGGGAGACGAACTTTTGTGCGGCGGCTGCCCTGGGTGATTCTGCAGAATGCGTGTCCGGTGGCGGTTGGGGATCTGGAGCGCCGAGCCGTCGGTGCCATGTAGCATCGCTTGCACCAAGTCATTCACTTGTCTAGGTTGCTGATCCATTGTCTTTCGGTTCCAAGGACGAGTCCCTACTTAGTTAGGGTTAGCTCTCCCTTTATTTGTCATCGGATCCAAAACCACATCCGATCGCTATGCTCCGCAGATACACAGTTTCGTGTTTTCCCATCGCTTGGTTTCCCTTCTCCAATTCCCTCTTTTCCTTAGCCGCTAGACTTCTCTAACCCCGCGCTCCCCAGATTCCCCCCTGGCAGCTCGGGACGTCGATCCTCCCCACAGGACGGCGCCGACGCAACTGGCCACTTGCACTGGCATCGAATGCGGCGGCTCCTCTTGGTTTTAGTCCTATCCCAAATTCTCGCGTCCCGCAATAGCGACAAAAGTGCTGTCAGCGAGTGTTCGAATACCCACGACGTTTTAACAAAATGGCGAGCGCACCCAAAATACAAAATGAGGTCTGTGTGCGGTGAAAGCGCAATGTCGACACCGCTAGTTCTTCTTTCTTTTTTTAAGCAAAGCGCGTCTGTACTGTTTCTTCTTAAAGATTCCTATGCGGAGCGCAAGTTCGTCTGCTTCTTTTGCAGGCGTTGTGGCGATGCCAGAATGCCGAGCTCTGATTGGCTCTGATGAAAGGATAGTGCGTATACCTCAAGGCAGTTTGCTTTGATGTCTACTCATTATCCTTGGATCAGAGCCAATCAGAGCTCGGCGTTCTAACATCACTACAGGCCTGCGAAAACAAAAAGTCAAAAGTCAAATTTGGGGGTTTTACGTGCCAAATCAACGAAGGGCATCTGGCACGCCCCAGCGGAGGACTGAGGTTTAATTTCGACCATCTGGGGATCTTTTGACGTGCACCCGAAAGCTCGGTTACACGGCGCCTTCTCCGCAATAAGCCTCCGTCATATTGCGGGCACCTCGGCCGGGATTCGAATCCGCCAGACAGGCCTGCGAAAGAAGCAGACAAACGTGCGCTCTGCATTGTTTATTTTAAAAATTACCCCTATTACGGCACGAGAAAATCAACTAGGGCGAACGCGAACATTAATTCCTCTACTGTATGTTTGTAGACCATTCCAGAAACCACCTTCTACGCGATGCCACTATTATCCACTTGGCTGTGGAACGCATTCTGAACATACGCAGTTGCTCTCTTCTGCGGAATGTCATCCTCCGCGCACGCGTCTACCGGTCAGTGACTAAGCAATTTCGGCTTCTGTGATAAGCGCTAGAAGGTGTTTAGTCATCAACAACTCAAGAAACGCCAAGCGTGGCTCATTTTATTTGGAACTTTCTTGGTTAGCTCGTTGTTCTTTGGAACTCTCATCGGCTGAGGCCTTTTTATCTTTGTTATTATTTATATCTTTGTTATTGTCGCTCCACGGCCTCAGCCGTGGAGCGACAATAAGATGTCCCCGACTCACCACATTCGGTGTTTTTTAAAGTCTCCACTACCTTTCAAAGTGAGATTAAAAAAAAAAGCCGGTGTTCACGCTAACAGTGTAGAGGAGTTTACGTGTACAGCTCACGAAATTAGAAACAATATCAGCCGAAAGAAGTTGTTACACCGAAATGAGTCGTGTAAAATTCATGAAAAATTGCCAGGCAATTGTGTTGCATGCGTGAAGCGTTCTAGCATCCCAAACGTCTATACCGATACTCTTGAGTTTCCAGACGCCAGACGCCAACGTTCACGGCGCCCTTCATCAGTTCGTTTAACGCGTACCATGTGTGCACGTGATGGTTGTTCCTAAAGTCACTGGATCTGGGAAAGTAGCACCATTGCCTCCCCGCCTGCTAGCCGTACATAAACAAATACCAACATACCGACGACAAAACCTCTTAGGTTGATTGGCTCATCGCTGTCGGTCACCATGGTGATCACCATTTTGGACCCTTTCAAAGCTTCGAAGCTTCGAAAGGGTCCTTAAACCCAGTCGCACCAAGATCGCTATCGAGCATCATCGTACTGAGAGCGTTCCTCGGCCAATATGATCGTTTTTGGCACTGTGCACGCAATAAACTTATCACTTATTCTTATTTCCCCAGATCTCTTACAATTATGTGGCTCTTCTTGCGTGTTTGAAGACAGTAAAATTATTTTTCAATGCATCCAAGCCCTGACGTTGCGTGTGATGGCGGTACGATGATCAATGGCATCACACGCGGCGTCGGTGCTTGGGGGCATTGAAGAAAAATGTTACTGTCTTGAAACACGCAAGAAGAGCTACATAATTGTAAGATATCTAGAAAAATAAGCATGAGTGATAAGTTTATTGCATGCACAGTGCCAAAGACGCTCATATTTGCCGAGGAACGCTTTCAGTACGGTGATCCTTGCAATATTATTTATCTGGGGTCGCTCTATAAATAATCGCCGCCCGATCGGTCTTTGCTTCGCTCGTCTCCCAGTGAGTCACACAACACAACGAGAAGACAGCGAATGGGTTTACCGTACTTCCCGGTTCCCCGTCCTCGAGAGTCGGCAGTCCGGGCCCACCGGCCCTGGTTGTCGGCCGTCGTTCAGAGCTCGCAGTCGGAGTCCATGTTCAGGCCTGATGATCGTCCTTCCCACTCCAGCGCTGCGTAGGCTAGCTGTCCCGGGCTATCACAGCCCGAGTCTCGCTGCGGAACCACTCCGGAATCGCCATGGCCCAGCCCGGTATGGCCAGTCAGTCTATGCTGTAAAAAGCGATGAAGAAACTTCATCCTGACGTCCCCGGTGGGAGGAGCCTAATTTCAATCGGCGATGAACTCAACTCGCAGGGAACTGCATCGCGGCGCGTTGATAATGTCGACGAAGAGTGGCAATGGAGTGGAAACTTGATCGGGATTTGTACCCAAAAATATTCCTAGAGGGAAATGCGCAACGCCGCATCAGAGGGTCTTGTAAAGGTAACATTTTTAGCTTCTGAAAATGTAGAATTCGGTACAATTTAAATACAATTCCCGGTGTCAAGTTTAGGTCGCATCAATCATGTCTTTTTACGTAAGTGAAACAATTTAGATGATCGCAACGCGCGGACTGCATCGCGATCGTGATGAATCGTTATGGCCACTGATCTTAATGACAACTGCTCGATCGCGCTTCCCCACTTGTTCGCTGCAGCGCGAGTGAAACCACCGGACGGCCATCTTGCTCGTAGACGATTTGCGGTTTTGCTAGGGTTTTGCTGTGGTTTTCCAGCGTGCTGTAGACACGTTTTCTACTGGTTCGTCATCATTCGACGAAGTGTTTTAAGACTCTGTGTACCGTTGAGACGTGCCGTTGTGAACACGTGGAAATTTTTACGAAAGCGCAGTGCAGCAGGAAAAAGCCAGAACTCGTCGAAAGCAAGTTTCGCCGGTCTCGCGGCGGGATCAAAGCTTACTTGGCACGCCGAAGTACTGCGTCTCTGTGCCTTCAAACGCTTGGATACCGATCAAGAATCGATGCCGTGTGGATGTGTTTTGCGAGTGCAATGTGCGTGAAGCCTTATGCACCTCTTGAGCAGCGTCTTACTTTACTCTGACGACTGTATTTGTAAAAAATTGTTAAGGCTCAGGAGTGTAACTTGCGGCACTCGCGGTCCAGAAACGAGCTTGATCCAGCATCCAGTACCTACGGAAGAGGGGGGGGGGGGGGGGAAGGTACGTCTTTTTATCGTCGTTAGACAATTTTCAGAATACCGCGCACAACAGCTCCTCATCACTGCATCAGTTCTGGCTCATTATCAACCTACTTAATTGCACTTGACGTTTGAGCGCGGCTCGCCTAATTGTGATTGGTCAACTGACGCACACGCCGGAACAACTGAACGATCCAGAACTCCGTGGCCAATATATGATGCAAAGACATCTACGCGCGACACACCTTGAAAACTTTGCCGCAGAGTCGATTCTCGATAGGTATCCAAGCGTGCGAAGGCACAGAGACGTAGAGCTTCGGCATGCCAGGGAAGCTTTTTAATCACGCCGCGAGACCAGCGCACTTGCTTTCGACGAGTTGTGCCTTCGCGCACATTGCACTCACAAAATACATCCGCACGGCGGCGATTCTTGTTCGGTATCCAAGCGTGTGAAGGCACAGAGATGCAGTACTTCGGCGTGCCAAGGAAGTTGTGATTCCGCTGCGAGACCGGCGAAACTTGCTTTCGACGAGTTGTGGCTTTTTCCTGCTGCACTGCACTTTCGTAAAATGTTCCACGTGTTCACAACGGCACGTCTCAACGGTACATAAAGTCTTAAAAACTTCTTCGACGAATGACGACGAACGAGTAGAAAACGTGTCTACAGCACGCTGGAAAACTGCAGCAAAACGCTAGCAAAACCGCAAATCGTCTAGGAGCAAGATGGCCATCCGGTGGCTTCACTTGCGGGAGCGGGAAGCGTGATCCAGCAATTGTCATTGAGATCAGTGGTTATGAACGACGGTGAATGTCGCGCGCAACGTTACTAAAACCCTCAGTTGGGAAACCCACCCTTGAAACCTGGGCCGCTGGCGTCCACCGAGACCGAGCTAACTACGATAACAGCGCCACCCTTTAGTGACGAGTTGAAAGTTGAAAGTAGCTATGTAAAGCAACATGAAAGTTGCTTTACATAGCTACTGCGAGGTGGCCCTGCGAGATGGCGCCACCGGCCCTTGCCCGACTCGACATGTAGCCGTGCAGTTCCCAGGCTGGACGCTGCGGGAGAAATGGCGGCGTCGCGATCGCCATTAGCTCGGTTCTCGAGTACGGATCGGAGCCACTTTTTTAAAGCAGGGTCTATGGCAGTTTCCCAGCGGAGTGTGTCTAGTAACGTTGGTCGCGCGTAAAGTGCTCGTGGGTCCATGCGGAGATTTGCCTCACTTTTGGAAGTTTTGCTCTCCAGTCGGGGGAGTTTTCAAAGGTTGTCACGTCGCGATTGCCACACAGCAGTCTGGTGGCGGACGTGAACCAAGTGTCGTCGCTGAACTCGAGGATTAGGACAGAATCATGGCCCCAATGAGAAAGATTCCTCGCAAAGACACAGAAGAAGGCGCATGGTTTCGAGGGCGAACGCGCCTCGTCCGTCACCACATGGCATCTCCACTGCAGTGCCGGTAAGTGCTGGGAATCGCAATGGGCGGTTTTAGCGTAGCGTTGCCGTCTGCAGCGAAATTACAACTGGGAGCTCGCGCTGAAACGTTGAAGCATGCTTTTCAGTGCGCTTAAAGCCTTACTAGCCGTGCCGTGGCCACCGCAGAACACGGTAACGTTCTGCTAAAACATGCTACTGGTACTGAACAGACGCCGTGTTGTTTTTGGCCTTATTGGCTTAGCACGAGTGTACAGCCTCGGAATGCGTCTTCGAAAGCTCGGATTGTAGCGCTCAAGCTCGCGAGTTAAGTTCTCTAGACCTGCGCTTAAGGCACTCCTATACCTGAATTCTAAGGTACATGCAATGGGGCATTACATCAAAGTGTAACCATAAGGGCTGTCAATTTGCTGTGCGTTAACTTGTGTTTAATTGGATTATGCTGGACTCATTGGCCAAAGGTGCCAATGATTACCCAGCACAGGTGCAGCTCCACCACCACCAAATGATTAGTATAAAAACAGTCTAGATTCATCTTCATGATACGTGGTTTGCATGTATTTCACGTTATTGACATATATTATGCATGAGTGACTTCTGTAGTCGTATGCTGGTGGCCACTGATGGTCCGTGGTTGCAGCTTTGCTACACTGATCATGGTAAAATGTGCTTGGTCCTTTGGCACAAAGTGACAGCTTTTGTGCCTATCTCAGCAATTGCATAAAATGGTGAACACTACCTGCACTGTGCATAACTATGAGGAAGGTCGAAGAAACTGTCATAAACATTATAGCCCTGGTCGGTAGCTTCCAAGGTGGCTGTAGGTCCAACCGTGTTGATGTTTCTATCAAGGTGACACTTCAGCAAGAGTCACAAAAACTTTCGTGTACACACGGTGCAGAGGCAATCCACACATGGTTACTCGAGTTTTGTGTCACACAAGAGAGCAAATCCAATGGATCAGACTAAGTGTCATTTGCAAAAAGACTGTGTCTTCGATCCTGTTTCCCAACAGTGGCCTGCTTCCACCAAGAATTCCCGGCAACACCAGAGCTACCCACCACTCTCAAATTGTCAAGGGAATGACACTAAAACAAAACTGGCTCAACAATTCCAAACTTGAAGTCTGCTATTTATATAGAAGGTCCACATCTAAAAACATTTGGTGAGAAGGACTGTGGGAGCAGGATGCGCCTAGCTGGACATTGCCTTTCAAACTCGGCAATATCGGGGGCAAGCAGTTTTGCATATTTCTCTTGATTTTTTGCACTCAGATGTCCGAGTCCTCCACCTTCAGCTAGAAATCACAGTCTGTCGCAGTCCATTTGAGAGTAAGTAGCAGATAGTTCTTGCCACCACACAGGACAATATTTTCTGCATACTGAACTGGGCAAACATGAGAAAACTGTCGTGATCACTTGACGGTTTGAACTTCTGCCTAGGCCTAGCCCAAGTGCCCGCACTTGCGCATATTCCCACGCGCGTCTCCGAGTAAGCACGCCCGTGGCCGAATGGTTATCCTGATTGGCTCCCACGCAAAGGGCCGAAGTTCGATGTCTGGCTGTGTATGCACCTTTTTGCTAATGCCCTGTACCTCCACCAAAAATATCACGAATGACAGATGATCAGGTGACGAAATAACAAAAACTAAACGTTTCATTTGGCGAACTTGTGCCGAAAACAAAAATGCAACGAGGTAGCGTCGCAGGCATCGAAGGTAGGCTGAGTAGCACGATCGCGCGGAAGTGTGAGACACTCTCCGTCTCGCCACATGGAGCCCCTTATGTATACGCGTGGGCTCCTGAGACAATTCGCGTAGAAGGTTCGGCGCGTAGGATATCCAAACTTCGCAAAAGCAACAGGGTTTTTGAATTTACCGGAACGCGGACTTTACAGAAACAACAAAAAGGTGCATGCGCGGGCAGGCATTGTACCCCGGACCTTTGCATGGGAGCTACGCAAGATAACTATTCGGCCATGGGCGCGCTTGCTTGGAGACGCGGGTGGCATTATAAGCAGCCTCTGCCATTAACCCCATGTGACATGTACCAAGTGGTGGCCACCCCCACTGCAACCTTGAAAGTGCCGAAAAGCCGTGTCTCGTATACTGACGTGACATAACCTGCAAACTATGTATGCATGCTACTGAAACTGCGGCATGCTGTCAGCTGTGCACCAGTCATCAGGTACACTGCCAGCCTGGATGATGAGGGCATGAACTGCCGCAAACTGCACTATTTAGGACCTCTCGCCCACTCAGCAGGAGCAGCTTGTTGCATTGCACATGCTGCTGGGCACCCAACAGTGCAGCATGAATGCCCTATTTTTAAAGACGTGCCGTCAAGGGCCAAAATTGTCTGGAAAGCTTTGTTTAGAGAACTTTGGAAAGAAAACCTGCGTCGTATGGCAGTAATAAGTTATTTTAGGCCGAGTTTCTTCATCCTTGTTTCTTTCAGTTACATCCAGAGCAGCTCGTGCTCACATCCTTTGTTGCTTGCTCAACACAATGCGGAAGAGCTGTACTTCCACAGCACCAACAGCATTGATGGGAACAACAGTTAGCTTGTCATTGGAAGTCAGTTATGACAGCCTGTTATAGCAGAAAGGAAGGTGAGTGCAGCACTCTTGTGTTTTCCCTCCTTTTCATTTTCTGACCTTGTGTTGGGTTTCTAAGTTTATAATTTCTCATGTGATTGACAGAACAGGCCTGTTTACTGCGAATTAGATCAAGCTAGATGCACATTGCTGAGGGCTGCTGGTCTGATACGTTGCGTGCTGTACTGGAAAACCCACAGCGTAAAATGTGTTGGTGTCAGCACTTCCTTGGTTAGGGAGTGCTCGCATGAACTTAATGCCTCTCCGGAGTCTCGCATTCTCGCTCTTTCCAGTACCCCATGAGAGTTATAAAAGAAGGTAAAAGCAGTGGCATGCCACACACTACTGCTCACCACACCACTTTGATTTTCTTGTTCTATGTAATTTCTCTAGCATGCAGTTTTTATAAGCATTAGCCCCTTTCATGTACTTTGTCTGTAGTTTGTGGAGAGACAAGCAGCCGCATATGCCCAGCAGTCATCTTCACTCAGTCATCTTCATATCTTCACTAGTTACCATTTTGCGTCTGTCATTTCAATATAGCATGGAAAACGTTTTGCAGCAGTACCTTGGTCATACCCGACAAAATTGTCACACATAGAAAACAATTTTTGGGTCAGCAATTCTCGGTGCAAGTGTTTATGTACCGAGACTCGTACCGCGACTCCTGATGTCAGTGTGTATTTTATATAAAGGAAACCAGAAATTTCACAATTAATGGTGGTACGGCGGCGGAACTCCAATCGTCGAGGTACCAGCAACCACAGTTAATTCTTAACTTTTTCTCCCTCTACGGTAAGAAGAATAAACTGTTAGAGCCAGAATGTTTACGCGTTTGAAGGGAAACAAGATGCCACCTGTGTGGCGGCCGTTTTATTCTCTTGGTTGTAAGGCCTCGGCGTCTCACTTATGCGGTTTGCATTTTTTGCCGGGTTAACCTTGCCAAAAACATTTTGGTAAAAAGCGTTTTCAGAAGCGGTAACTTATCACAAACATGCAAAGTTTCAAGTTTAGATGCCATACCAAACAATCTCTTACATCACATGCTTGGTGTGGTGTTCCTTCACCCCAGGTACCACAGCAATAAAAACAAGAAAATGTACTTGTTATATTTATCTCTTTCTTTCTAATATTGCCGCGCGCGCAACTTGACAAGTAGGCAGCGCGCGCGTGGCCGAACGGTTATCACGCTTGTCTCCCACGCGAAAAGCCAGGGTTCGATTCCTGGCCGCGGCTACACATTTTTGTTGACACTGTAATGTGACGTTCTGGTAAATTCGAAAACCTTCTTGCTGATTTGAGGTTAGAATGTTCTAGGCACCGAAACTTCTACGCCGAATGCTCCAGAAGCCCACGCGTGTACAAAAGCGGCTCCGCGTGGCAAGCTGGAGTCAGACTCGCCCCCAGCGTTTGACTCTGCTCTACGCCGACTTCGGCGCCCGCGACGCTCTGTTATTATTTTCTGTACCCTTTCATTTTTGGCACAAGGTCGCCACATTAAACGTTTCTTTCTTCCTGTTTATTTATTGTTCTTTTTGGTCACCACCCGTGACATTTGGTGGAGGTGCGGGGTACCGCATGCCCCTGCCGCGTACCCCCCCGAGGGCCCGCAGTGCAAGTCCGACGACAAGCCCACGAAGAACCAACAAAGGCACTACCGAGATCCGGTTCAGTCGTCGCACCCAAGGCCTACACCCGGAATTTGGACTTCTGCCTACCAGGACCAAGCAGCCAACGAGGCCGACAATGAACGACCAGCAGTCGCAGACCCCGGCCGCTTCTGCCGTCATCTACATGCCCGTCGCACCACGGACGGCTGCTCCGTTCCACGGTGAACTTCGCGAAGACGTCGAAGACTGGATTGACCAGTATGAACGCGTTGCCCGCCACAATTGCTGGACCGACGAGCAGCGCCTGCACAAGGTCTATTTTTCGCTTGAGGGTACCGCCAAGCACTGGTACGAGAATCATGAGTCCTCTTTGACGTCGTGGGACATTTTCAAGACCAATCTCAAGGCTACGTTCACCAGCCCCCACCGCCGAGAGAGAGAGCCGAGGACCTACTGCGAACCAGAACCCAGGGCCTCAACGAGAGCGTCACGGGCTTCGGTAGAGGACGTTCTATGCGCCTGAGAAGAGAAGAAGCTACGAATTCTCATGCGCGGGGTGAGAGACGACATTTTCGGAGGCCTCGTCCGCAAACCGCCGGCAACCGTCGACGCCTTCGTCACCGAGGCAACAAACATCGAGCGCGCCCTCCAAGCGCGCGCTTCCCACTACCAGCGGCATCCAAGCGTCACTGCAACCGCTCTGCTTAGCGGCGAAAACGCTCCTGGAACGGACATCCGCGAAATCATACGGGAGGTCGTCCGGGAGGAAATCCGCCGGTTGCTGCCAGCCGCAAGCCGACCAACGACGCTCTCCATCGCCGAGGCTGTGCGGGAAGAAGTTCAGAGAGCTATCCAACCAGAGGCTCCCGTCGCCGTGGCAGCCACCGAGGAGCCCACGTTGACTTACGCCGCAGTGGCCCGACGACCACCGCCTCCTCCTCGCACCTATGTCGCACCGCCCCGACGTCAATCTCCTGCGCCGCAACACGACAGACGCCACGACGACCCGGTGCAGCACGCCCGCCCGGAGCCTCGCGCACCCCGGAAAACCGACGTGTGGCAAACGCCCGACCGACGCCCTCTGTGCTTCCATTGCGGGGAAGCAGACCATACCTACCGCCGATGCCCATACCGACGACTTGGGCTGCGCGGGTTCCACCCGAACGACCCGCGCCCCCAGGGATTTCCCCAGACCCCCCCTAGAGGGGGTTTAGACCCCCCCTCGTTTTTCTGAAGGCACCCCCTTAATTCACAACGACTCCTATATTCGCAATGCCCCCCCCTTTAACCCCCCAAAAAAAAATTTAGACACCCCCCCTGATTTCAATTCCTGGGGAAACCCCTGCGCGCCCCCGTTATGGCGAACGACCTCGGGAGATCGACGAGTACTTGCGACGACCTCAGTCCCCCGAGCCTGCGTCCCGCCGAGAGTTCCGGTCACCGTCGCCGCGACGTCCAGCTTCGCCGATGCACCGACCCCGACGTGAAAGCCTGTCGCCCCTCGCTCCTCGCCGGGGAAACTAGGCGCGGCAACCCCTGGAGGTAGAGTTGCCGAAGACGACCGATGCCAAGATCCTCCACGAATGTCGGAGGGCCCCCACTCGAACGCTACCAGAGACCAAAACGACGCCCCTGCAACGGTGTCCAATAACCTAAACGTCGTCATCGACGGCCACAACGCATCAGCACTCGTGGACACCGGAGCAGACTACTCAGTCTTGAGTGGGAGGCTCTCCCGCCGCCTTCGAAAAGTCATGACGCCGTGGGATGGACCACAAATAAGAACCTCGCTCGCGTCAAGATCCACGGTGAGACGTGCCCTGTCAAGTTCGTCGTTCTGCAAGACTGTTCGAGGGACGTTATCCTCGGAATGGACTTTCTCTGCGAGTATGGCGCCGTCATAGACCTCGGGGCAAACCAGTTGACGCTGCGAAAGCCTGTCCTGCCCCCGGTGGAGGCCAACACGACGTCATCTGCGATCCGAGTTATAGCCGACCATGTAAATCTGCCGCCGCGGTCGAGTGTTTTCGTCACCGTCATAACCGACGCAGCCATGCACGGTGAAGCTCTTCTGGAAGGCAGCGTTCAACTGCTCCTTGAAAAAGGAATTGGCGTCGCACGAGGCGTAACGGATCTTCAAGAAGGACGAACAACTGTTCTCGTGACAAACTTTCGAGAGGAACCGCAGCACCTAACGAAGGGTACCACCATGGGCTACGTCGAGGAGCTTCAGACGCCAGCCGTGGTCACCGCAGTCTCAGAGGAAACCTCGTCGCCACAGCAGAAGAGCACGACGCCGCCGCTGCTCGACATCGACCCCGAGCTCCCAGCTTCGAAGCGCCGGCAACTGGTTGATCTCCTCGCCGAATACTGTGACTGTTTTGCCACGACATCGAAAGTTCGCCAAACACCAATGGCGAAACATCGCATTATTACCGACGACGGCGCACTCCCTGTTCACCAGTCGCCGTATCGAGTCTCCTTAAAGGAAAGGAGAGTGATTCAAGATCAAGTTTAGGAGATGCTCGACGACGACATCATTCAACCCTCAAGAAGTCCATGGGCGTCCCCAGTCGTGCTTGTAAGGAAGAAGGACGAAACCCTGCGGTTCTGCGTGGACTATCGTCGACTGAACGCTGTGACGAAGAAGGACGTCTATCCACTCCCCCGCATCGATGACACACTAGACCGGCTGCGCCACTCCCGGTACTTTTCATCGATGGATCTGAAGAGCGGTTACTGGCAGATCAAAGTCGACGAACGGGACCGAGAGAAGACAGCTTTCGTCATGCCGGATGGACTGTACGAGTTCAAGGCGATGCCCTTCGGACTATGCACGGCGCCAGCAACTTTCCAGCGTGTCATGGACACCGTACTGGCAGGACTGAAGTGGCAGAGCTGTCTTGTCTACCTTGACGGCGTCGTTGTGTTTTTAAGTGACTTTGACGAGCACTTGCGACGACTCCGAGCGGTACTCCAAGCCATACAGACCGCACGACTCACCCTTAAGCCGTCCAAGTGCCGGTTCGCCTATGACGAACTGAAGTTCCTAGGCCACGTGGTTAGTAATGACGGCGTCCGCCCAGACCCCGAGAAGACTCGCGCCGTTGCCGCATTTCCAGCGCCTCCAGACAAGAAGGCCGTGCGAAGATTCCTAGGACTTTGTGCCTACTTTCGACGCTTCGTTCGGGATTTCGCAAGAATTTCCGCACCGCTCACAAAACTTACAAAGGACGCCGAGAAGTTCGAATGGGCCGAGGAGCAACAGCAGGCATTCGACGAGCTGAAGCAACGACTCCAGACTCCTCCTGTTCTTGGACACTTCGATCAAGATGCGGAAACCGATATTCATACGGACGCAAGTAACGAAGGCCTTGGCGCGGTACTGGTTCAAGTGCAAGAAGGCACCGAGCGAGTCATCGCCTACGCCAGTCGGACACTGTCCAGAGCGGAGAGAAATTACTCCACGACTGAAAAAGAATGTCTGGCGGTCGTCTGGGCCATCACGAAGTTTCGCCCGTACTTATACGGGAGCCCTTTCCGCGTTGTCACGGACCACCACTCGCTCTGCTGGCTTGCGAACCTAAAGAACCCTTCAGGACGTCTCGCTCGATGAAGCCTCCGACTGCAGGAGTTCAACATGACTGTGGTCTACAAGTCAGGCCGCAAGCACAGCGACGTCGATTGCCTGTCCAGAGCCCCTGTCGAGACATCCTCCGGTAGCAGCGACGACGATGACGACGAGTGTTTCCTAGGCGCGGTGAACACCAATGACATGGCGCGTCGTCAAAGAGACGATCCTGAGTTGCGCGCCCTAATCGAGCACCTCGAAGGACGAGGGGGTACTATCCCCCGTGTCTTCTTGAGAGCCCTGCCGACCTTCGTCCTCCGACAAGGTGTGCTTTACAATTAGAACTTCGGAGACAACAGCTCGCCATGGCTGCTGGTAATCCCTGCCGACCTTAAAGAGGAGATCTTCCAAGCCTGTCACGACGACCCAACGGCTGGGCACCTTGGCTACAGCAGGACGCTCGGCAGGATTCGAGAAATATACTACTGGCCAAGGCTACCGAGGAACGTTCACCTCTACACTCGATCATGCCACGAGTGCCAGCGCCGCAAGAAACCGCCGACGAAGCCGTCAGGACATCTGCATCCGATTGCTCCCCCGTCTACGCCGTTTCAGCAGATCGGAATGGATTTACTTGGCCCTTTCCCGTCGTCAACGTCGGGAAACCGCTGGGTAATCGTCGCCGCAGATTATCTCACACGGTACGCCGAGACGAAAGCCCTTCCATCAGGTACGGCTGTGGAAGTCGCCAGGTTTTTCATCGAGTCCATTGTCCTCCGGCACGGCGCCCGCGAAATCCTCATTACCGACCGTGTATCATCGTTCATGGCCCAGCTGACGCAAGAAATCCTTCGTCTCAACCACACCAGCCATCGGCGTACAACGGCGTACCACCCGCAGACCAACGGGCTGACAGAGAGACTCAACGAAACCATCGCCGACATGATCTTCATGTACGTCGACGTGGAGCACAAGACATGGGACGAGGTGTTGCCTTACGTTACATTTGCCTACAGCACGGCCGTGCAAGAGACCACAGGAGTAACACCATTTCAGCTGGTGCATGGCAGAAAAGTGTCGACCATGCTCGACGCTATGCTACCCAGACATGTACAAGTTACTCAAAAAAAGTAATTAAGTTAAGTTAGTGAGTATTGACGTCAAAAGTAATTTGAGTAGAGTTGAAATTACTCAAATAGAATGTAATTGACAAAATTACTAATTACCGTAAAAAAGTAGCGAATTACTTTTGAAGTTAATTTTGGAGCTACTTTTATGTTTTTTATGGTAAAAAGAAAATACAGAGGTTTTGATCCGCTAGCGAAATTGTGCTAGCCAAATATGAATCGGCTTGTTGTTTTTTTTCACGGAATTGCTTTAATAGCTGGTTCTGCTTCTGCGTGCCTAATTGTTTTGTACTTTCTTATTTGCTTGGTCAATGATGTGCTGCGAATGTGTCATTTCTACTTTGAGGTTTAGCACTGTCTGAGCTTGATTTTTAGACAGTGCTTGCTTATTTACAGTGTTGCGTAAAGTACATCTAAAAAGTATTTGATGTAAAGTACAAAGTAAATGAGAGGCTATGTGCTTCAAGTAAAGTAGTAAGTACACCGGGTGCAATGTATTTGAAGTAACGCATATAAATACAATATATTCCAAGGTAAAGTACAAGCACTTTTAACAGAATCTTTCATGATGCCCTTTCATTCCCTATACAGTTTTTTGTTTAACTGGCATGTATTGCTCCAGGGGTAATCGGAGGTGCATCAGTTTCTTATGGAAATGGCAGCAAATATTGTATAAGGTCAAATCACCGCAGAGTAGTTGTTCTATTCTCGCTGACGAGCTATTTGATGCAATCAACTTATAAGGCATTTATTTCCATCGGTCTTACAGCCGTCATTACTTCACTCAGAGAAATGACCAGATGACGTCTCGAAAAAGCGTGTTTTCACACGACGATACCGACATTTTTTGTTTTCGAATTCGGGGAATGTACATTGAAGTCGGAAGTTTTACTTTCCTCGTAAAATACAAGTACATGTTCAGAGAATTTACTTCAAGTAAAGTACAATTTTTCTAAACAGTAGTACTTTAAGTACCATGTGCATAGAGTACGTTGGGGGAATTACTACAGGTTTCTCGAACGATCTTTGAATCTTTGAACATCTGCATATTCTAAGTTTTGGGAGGAAAGGCAACGCAAAAAGGTAATTTTTGCGTTGCCGTTTAGCACGCGATTCTTCGAGTACAGCAGAAACTACGGGAGCACAAGTTGAGTTTCAGAGCAGGTGCTCCATTTTGTTGCCTCCTTTGAGTGAGGATGCAGTGTGTGCACCTCCTGTAGTGGGCGAGAGTTTCTACGTTGGGGAGAAGCGGGGACCAGCCCTTTCTTCAAATGAGTCAAGTCTCCTTGAGCTTCGGGACACACGGAAACGCCAGTCTTCGGCGCTAATCCCGCAGTTGCTCGGCCTCTCTCTCGTTGTGTCTTTTCGCTCCCCGCGCCTCGGTAACAGTCTTGTTGCAGGGGGGGGGGGGGGGCTTATGAATATTTTGGGGGGTTTCAGACTCTCCAAACCATTTTCTCCCCCCCCCCCACCCCTTCCTACGCCACATGCTTCCGCCTCTTTGCAAATATCAGGTGATCTTTCAACATCTTATCTCTTTTGTGCAGGAATGTTTCGTTGATAGGCAAAACAACCATTAAAATTCAAAAGTAATTGGTAACTTGAGTAGAAGTTACTAAAAAAAGTATTTAAAGTAAACTACTAATCACCGAAATAAAACCCCGCAGGGGGCATCTGTGAAAGCAGGTGTTTGGAGAGTGGCGTCTCCACGGACCCCGAGCCCCGCAGGGGGCGCCTGCACCTCCGGTGCTAGGTGCTTGATGAGTAGCGTCACCACGGATCCCAGCCACGTGGGCCACCATACCCGCACGCAGGGGGCACCTGCGTGCGGGCACCCAGGGGGCACCAAGCACCTAGCACCTCTGGTGCTAGGTTCTTGGTGAGTGGCGTCACTACGAACCCCGAGCCATGTGGGTTCGCCCACCCACGTCTGGCTGTGCGTGGCTTAACCCGTGTCCGGGGAAAAGGGGACACTGGTGGTTGAGCTGAGCCCCGGGGTTTGTTTGGACCCTTCAGGGCCCCCCGGGCGAGGCAATACACCGCTTCGGCCCCTGCTTCTCGTAGACGGGTGTCCTGGCTTGGCCCGACCAGGATGATTCAGCCAGTCGCCTCTTCTACCCTCTTTTTCCTCCTTTCACTTTTCCTCCCACCTCTTTCTCTTTTCTTCTACACTCTCTTCCTTCCCTTTTCACTTTCTTAGGCGGCAAGGGCCAACCTTGAGTGGAAACAGGTCCTCTCCCTGCAACCACACTAGGGTATAGTGCCCGGGCAGCACTCGTAGAGTAATTGTGTCAGCCAAGCCCATCTTGCTATGGCACATTACCTACCCCCTTGTTGGGCTCCGTGGTGGGCGGTGCACCCGGGCACTGAACTTTTCTTCCCATGTTATGGGTTCTCGTACTAAAACCTTCCTCGATCGGCCCCCGAAAAGGGTCCGCACCGAAGTTCCAGCCACAGTCAACACGCCATCTACCCCTGCTAGGTTCCCAAAGTTTTTGGTCCTGCATTCTGAAAGTGAAAAACAACTATCAAAGCTATCTCCCTTTCTTGTAGCCAAGGTGCTCGAATCTACTGTCGGAAAGAAATTCAAGGCCAAGAAAATGCCTTCTGGCGACCTGCTTGTTGAAATCAATTCAAGCCAACTGAGTGCTGCACTTCTTGCCTTAAGTGCCATATCTGACCACCAAATCACAGTTACTCCTCACCGCACCCTAAATACCATCCAAGGGGTTATTTCTGAGGATGACCTCCTTGACTCCTCAGACAGTGAAATAGTTGAGGGACTTTCCGACCAAGGCGTCGTAGCTGCACGGCGTATCTCTTTGCGCCGCGACGGCCAAGAGCGGAAAACAAAGCACATTGTCCTTACGTTTAAATCTACTACATTGCCAGAGGCTGTGAAGGCTGGGTACCTTCACTGTAGAGTGCGGCCCTACGTGCCGAATTCTCGCAGATGTTTTAACTGCCAGAGATTTTGTCATGGGTCCCAGAACTGCCGAGGTAAAGCCACTTGTGCGAAGTGCGGACAGGCTGACCATCAAACAGATACATGTTCTAACGATGCCAACTGTGTCAACTGCAACAACCCCTATCCCGCATATTCCCGCTCTTGTAAGACATGGAAAGATGAAAAAGCCATTCTTAATTTGAAAGTCTAGGAAAACCTCTCGTATCCAGAGGCACGCCGTCGCTTTGCGTTCTTGCAAAAAGGCGGCTTCGCGGA
>JABSTQ010007962.1:0-16038 GCA_013358835.2 Ixodes persulcatus | reverse complement strand
CAGCACTAGCTCGTTCGTTCCACACAGTATTGTGAGCCTTTGCTTTTTATGTGTAACACGTTTATAAAATATGCATAGTTTATCTTTTGCTGCCGTCAATTGTTTTTGAAACATATGAGAACGAACCGGTTCGAACCGGTTTGAACCTTTCCCAGGCAGCACACAATATTGGAGCGATATTCGACTCGGGTCGGGAAAGTTGTGCGAGTATTGCCGATTTTTCCGTTGTATCGGGAAAATTGTGCCGGTACCATTTTGATTCTGCCGATGTCGACAAAATATCTGTTATATTGCGGCGACGAAACCATGATATATATGGTACACGAACCGTGTTTTTCCCTGAATATCGTTTTTGAATCGGCAATAACTGCGCAGTATTAGGAATTTTCGGCCGATTCGAAAATGATATTGAAAGAAAGCCGGTACCATTTTGACACGGCCGATGTCCACAAAATATCTGTTATATTGCACCGACGCAATCCTGATATATAGTTTACGCAAAACGGGTAACCACGATTGCACGAATATTGTTTTTTTTTCCTCCCAAAAAGATAACTTGGAAGGGGAGAGGAAAGAGACGGGACGACACGAGTGAGAGAGGAGGCATAATAAGAGGGAGAGTGAACCGAACCTTTTTAGGTCAACCTCACGTGACCAGACTCGCTGGCGCCTTGGAAAGCAAACTTGGAAAGAAAGAGGGAGAGAGACAGTTGTGACGTACCCGTCTTTGGTTAATCCTTCGAAATAGGGGCGCTCGGGCCCAACGCAAGATCCGGGTAGGGTGCCTTCATGTGCGCTTCGCATAAATTGATGCCAACTGCCTGTTTCTCTTTCCCACACCCTCTTCCACCGCCATTTTGTTCCTCTCATTGTTTCCCCTGTGCGCCGGAAAGTGGCCTTTGTGTCCATCGGTAATCCCTTCCGAGGGGGAAGATGCTAATTCTCCCCCCGTGGGTTCCACAACGCTGCTCCGAACTTGTGAGATAAGGTGCTTGTTTCCGAGAGGGTTATAAGCCTCACGGATTATCGTCGAGAACCAAAATGGCTGCTGGTGTGTCGGCGAGTGGTATTACAAAGGGTGGCATCACCCTAGCAAAGCGCACATGAAGGCTCCCTAGATCCGGGTAGGTACGCGCGCGCGGGTGTGTGGGTGTGTGTGCGTGTTTCAAGAAGCGAGAGGCAACGGGCGGTGACTCATGGCAATCGCGACATGCTTCGAAGAAGGCGCCCCCCCCCCCCCCCCCCTCCCATTTAGGACGAGACAATCTGCTGACCTCCTCCCCTTCACCACGAGCAAGAAAAGGACCACGTTGCCCGAGCAAACGGAAACAGAAACAGGCGAGGGACATTCCAGCAGAGCCTCCGACTGGAAAGATCTCAAGTTCTCCCCACCTTCTCTGCAGTGGAAATGGACGACCCCGAAGGGGAACAAAGAGGAAGGAAAAACGGGGCCAGGGGCTGAGTGTACGGGATGGTGCGGAGACCAGGAGGCAGATTTTTCCTCGGACGGGACGGCCTGGAGGCAGCGAGACATCGACGGACAGAGGGGATATTGAGGAAAGGATGATTTCCAACGCCGTGGGAACTCGACGCGGCTTCTCCGAGACGACCAGATCTGCGAGTGCTTACAGGGTAGTTTTTTTTTTTTTCGCTTGATACTACGCTATTTACGTGGATTCGCGGAACAAGTCCTGCTACGGTTTGAGTGACATGTGTGGCAACTAGTCAACGATGACACTGGTCATTATCGATAGACCCCTCTCTCGACAAAGAGACTTCTTGGAGTTCGTGTTAAATGTTTTCGTGGCCGATAGAGCGGGACGTATGAATACGATAGACAGGTTAGGAAAAATCCAATTTACGGGTTTTCTTGGTCATGTAGGACGCAAGCAAAGTGCTGCAGTTCATTTTTTTTTTTTAAATCTCGTGATAGGATAGAATCTTGTTCTTCGTCGTTATCCGCGTGCTGTTGCGTCGACATTTGTAAATATGCGTAGTAATATTCTAGTTTTTATTGGAAGGTGAATAACAAGTTTGTGACTTTTGAAAGTGCGTTGTGAGTGCTTATGTGTATATTTTTACTAATGTTACTTTATTGCCTCTACCACGTTTATACTAGAATCTTAACTGTATTAAGGTAACAGTATTATTGTATACAAAATAAGTTATATTTTGTTTTAAGGCAGCTCGAGCCCATAGGGAGAAGTAAATTAGTTGACTAAATAGTAAGTTTAGTACCCCTGCCTCACAGAAAAGTTAATATATTTTCATTAAATGATTTGGGATTTAATCAGTTCGCGGTCTTGAGTGATTATACGAGCGTCGCAAGCTGATTTTTTGACCCCATAATGTCACTCGATCGAAATTACATTATTTTGCCATGTGGCCGAGGTGTAATGCAAGAATTCAATGACTGCACGCGATAACAGCCGCTTACATGATCGTAAGTGACACTTGTTTAGCCGTGTCCGCGTTGACTACGTCTACCTGATTTTTAACAGTGATTTTTTTTGCTGTGTCCAATCACTGCGTGTCTCGCCATTTTGCCGAGGTATTTCTGTATAAAAAATGCATTCCTACAGAAATAATTGCGACTCAATGTTTTCGACTTAAAACAATCACATTTTTCCATAGACGTCTTATACGCATACCTCGTGCCATTTCGTACCGATTATTTAGCGGTGTGATGTTTTGCCCGTGTAATAAAGTGTTTTCTAGACCAGTTGCTATGTGCAGCATTCATTTTAGCTAATAAGACGCGCGTTACGACGGTCGATCCACGCGCGTCGTCTTCGCTTCGTCGCACGCCCCCGATGGCCTTCCGTTGCGACATCACGAGAAGAGCGCTACGGTCTTATTTCTAGGAGGTGTTGGTTAGTGTGCTGTTGGGCTGATGTTTGTATGTGCCGTGTATGTGTATAAGCTCCCTGTATATGTTCAGCTGATGCTTGTGGTATGCGTAATGTATCTACATGCGTGTATAATAAAGGTGCCAAAAAAGCCCGAAGCGTAATGTTGGCGTGAGCAAATAAAAATATTTTTGTAGCACATAAATTGGGCGGTATCTGCAGTCCGTTGCAACTCGAGAAGGTAGGACGAGGATAAGACGGGCCGGGGAGGGGGAAACAGACGGAACACTAAACAGAGAAGGAGGTTTCCCCATCTCTTCTCCAGTGTTCCGTCTGCTTCCTCCTTTCCGGCCCGTCTTACCCTCGCCCTACCATCTTGAGTTGCAACGGACTATTACGCCGAGGCTCCAAGTACTCTGTAGATATACGTGCGATATCTGGCGGGTGCTCGGACGACACTGCCAGTACAAAATTGAAATTCTCGACCCCCGGCGGATACTCAGCCGACGCTCAAAGTACTCTATAGATATACGCGCGATATCCAGCAGGTGCTCAGACGACATGCCAGCTCGATTGACATAAGCGATGCCCGGTGGATACTCAGCCGACGCTCCAAGTACTCTATGGATATACGGGCGATATCCGGCGGGTACTCCGACGACTCAATTGACCTTGGATTAACACGCGTCGTCCGGCGTGCATTCAGCCGACGCTGCTAGTACTCTATAGATATACACGGCGTCCGGTGGGTACTCAGCCTGACGGTGACGGTACTCCAGTGATATTGTTCTGGTACTGCCCCGCTTTTAAAACGATATTGTCTAAACATCGTGTGGATGGGAAGAACCGTATATTCTGAGTATTTGCCAACAATATTGTGTTGATTAACGAAAAAACAGTCAGAGTGCAGGCGAGCTGGTGTAAGCTGGTGTGTAGATACTCGCCTAATATTCTTGTGCCGCTTGGGTTATTTTTTCACTCCGGAGTTGAACCGGAGCTGAACCGTTTTCCCTGAACAGGAACGAAAACCGGAACGAAAAACATTTCGGTTCGACACCCTGCTCCCGGCTGCTCCGAGCTGAGCGGGGAGTGCCGCCATTTTCATTCAATCGCCCGGCGGAATGCATGGAATCGACATCCAAATTTCGGTTTTTTCCTTTTATTTGGCAGGCTCTGGCAAGAAAATGATATAGTGTTATTCCTCGGTGGCTTAAGAAGCTAACGAATGAAGTTTCTCCAGGTTTGAACGCAAACTCTTATACAGGTGAAAAAGAAATAGGCCCGTAGCAGACGACGCGTAGCCTCGACAGTGCTCGGCGCCGACAGCGTTGCGTCAAAATGGTGGTCGTCTCCTCTCTGCTCCCTCCTTTCACTCTCGCTCCTTCGGCGCTCTCCTCCCTTTCCTTCACTTTTCTCCTCTTCGGCGCCTTCGTCGCCACACCCACTGGCCAAACTCTTCCAAAATACTGCTCTGAGGAATCGTAAAGCACTGGATAAATATTATCCAGTGCTTTAAGGCATCGAATTCGCCGTTTCAGTGGTTCCAGCGATAGAGTTATTATAATGTACGCTAGAGGTTCAAGTGGCGCTAGTGTGGTGACGCAAATTGAAGCAGACAGCAACCAGTCCAAAATTGACTTCCGGCAATGCATTTCTATGGGAAAGAGTGAGTGCATTTTCTCCTTGCGCTCGATCGTAAGAGCGAATATCCCGAATAATTCGTACGTACTAGGTAGCTTGGAACATTTCTCAGTCACGCAGATGCAATAATTGGTCAGTTACAGCGTTTTTCTTTCAAATTCATCGCATTAAAAACGGTGCTAAAACGGCTTCGTACGTGTATTTCTGTGCACTGTCGGACACTCTTAGCGCGAACACGACGTCGGCGCATTTCAGCATGAGGGATATACATGCCAAACGAACGAACTTCAACGAAGGAACACTGGAAACTAAGGGAGACGGCAAGAACTACGCAGTAACACTGGATAAGTAACTACCCGCGCATGTACGATCAAGATAAATTGAAGGCCACGTAATATATTCCGATTTCAAATAAGTAAGTACCGCTTTATTCTTTCTGCTCTGTGCGAACTTCTACGTTCAAAATATCACCAGCACGATCGAAATCTTTGAGAACAAGTGCCCGATAAAAGCTGCCCGGCAGAGAAAACAATACGAAGAGACACTTTTCATAGCCCAAGTGCTTTATTATTTACGTTTTGAATGTTTTTATCCGCTCATGCACGACGGGGTCATTTTCATATAGTGACAGGACTGGCATCTTAGCAATATACTTATAAGCGTCACTGGAATGCTGGCGAGCCTTGAACACACTCTATATTCCTATCGATTGTAATTTTGCTTTGAATCGTCGCTTGTTTTTACGTGCGTGCTGCAGAACACACGTTTGGGATTGAAATGTAGCGAAGTTAAACATCGTTCACTAATGAAGAAAAATGTGCTAACTAAAGTAATTACACTTTTACAATGTTAATCAAGGTACATACTATTCGGCACGACCCAAATAACCAAAGTGTTCCGTGTTATTTTCTGGCGAAGAGACAAAATGCACGCGCGTTTTCCCATAGGAATGCACAGGAGCACCGCAAAAGTAAACTGGTTGCTGTCTGCTTCAATTTGCGTCCCGGAAATCGCATAGACACTAGCGCCAGTTGAACCTCTAGCGTAAATTATAATAACTCTATGGTTCCAGCATAGCTCAACGGAGAAGAGTCCAAGAAAAAGTCGTGTTACGTAGAGTTGCTTCTTCTACTTACAGAGTTTTGTTTCTTGTGGGCCAGCTTTTTATTTTGTATGACTTGATTTGAAATAAAAAAAAATTGAATTGAATTGAACTGAACGGTGAACAGCTGCTCTAGGGAAGTAGATATACAAGTTGCGATGCTTATTTAATTTGAGATATTCATTTGGACATATGGCGGCTAGCGCTGCAAGCGGGCCTTTTGATATATTTGACTGCAATCTGTAGCGCGTATAAAACTCTAGAAAAGAATTAGCTCCGTACATACAAATTTCGGATTTCCCTAAATAAAATAATCATGCTGCACTTCTTTTTTTTTTTCTGAATCTGCGCAGGTTGTTTGACGGAGCTTTTTGAGCCTGAGCACGAGGTTCGATATGTCCGCGTTGTCCTTCTGTTAGTATTTTAAATATTTATTATGCAATTTTTGCGGGTCATATTGCGGTGTTTGCTTCTACTAGAAGTATCTTAAAGCTGGGGTCATAATGCTAATGCTTATACATTATACAAAGACAGCCTGCAGATATCAATTCCCCACGATATCCGATATCCGTGGTTCGAATGCCGCGTGACAAGTGTCTCCTTGAATTCGTTGCCATGCGGCACTCGAAGCTCAGATCTCGTGGTGACTTGCGTTTGAATCTGTTTGCAGACTGTCTTTTGTATGATGTATATATATAAGCAGTGTGACTCCGGCTTTAAAGAAAAAAATATGGCGGTGAGATACGACCACCTCGCAATGATTTCGCCATGTTTTTATAAACTTCGTGATAATTGTAGGTACCGATTCAAAATGTGGGGCGTTATCTTGTAAAAGTCTAGTTTTTGGCAGATGTAGCACGGACTACCGTATCCCGTTATGCACCTTGTGATGTAACTTAATTGATATGTAAACAGACAATGGGATTTCAAGAAAAATACCTCTGGTTTATTTATAAATTCCAACCTTGTTCCAACCTGGTTTACTCGGTATTCTAACTTCCAACCTGGTTTATTTACAGAGTCCAAGCCTTGAATGTTTAGATCAGACGCGAACTCTTTTGCGATGCAGTTGCTTCGAGCAGTTCATAGTCGACTGTCATAGTCACGCCTGTGTTGACCAGGAATGGCCGTACAAACTTCTCAATTACAGACCTAGATTTTTTTCTTGTCTCATGGTCATCTCTTGTAGCGCCACAACAACAAAAACATTTAGTTTCGTAAAAAATATATAATTCCCTGAAAAAAAAAACAACAACAAACAGATGCTGTATTTTTTATCTCCACACGTTGTTTGACGTAGCTTTTCGACCTTGAGCACAAGGTTTGATACTACAAAAGTGCAGACCTCGTGTCATTCTTCTTTTCATATCTTTTATTATTTATCGCGTAATTTATGCAGGTCATATTGTTGTTTGCTTGTGCTATATTCACGTTTAGAGCAAAATTAGGGCGGTAAGATACAATCACCATGCAATGATTTTGCCATTTTTTATAAACTTCGTGATATTTGTAGGTACTGATTTAACAGGTAGGTAGTTTTCTAGTAACCGTCTAGTTTTTGGCACATGTAGCACAAACCATCGCACCCCGTTATGTAGCTGACACTTTGTGATGTAACTTGCCATGCAAAAGACAATGAGATCTAAAAAAATAATTCTGGTTTATTTATAAATTCTAAACTTGTTCCAACCTGGTTTCTTCAACTTTCAACCTGGTTTATATACACATTCCAAACCTTAAGTGCTGTAAGCATCTTCTTTTTTTTTTTCGAGCGCAGCTCTTAGGCGCCCGTTTCCAGCTTGAGCGGCGTCGGCGTCGCCGTCGGCGTCGCCGTCGCCGTCGCCGTCGGCGTAACCGCGCCGTGCATTATGGGTAAATTTTCCCGAAGGAACCCGAGGTCCTCCCGAAGGACCTCGGGTTCCTTCGGGAGGACCTCAGGGGGGGGGGGTCATGTGACCTGGGGGGTCACGTGACGATGACGTCATCAGTGGTGATGACGATGCGGATGCCGATGACGTCATCAGTGACGTCACTGATGACGTCATCAGTGATGATGACGATGACGATGCGGATGCTGATGACGTCATCGTCATCATACTTATGACGTCACTGATGACGTCATCGTCACGTGATCCCCCAGGTCACGTGACCCCCAGGTCACGTGACCCCCCCCCCCCCCCCGAGGTTGCCTGACCCCCAGTACCCTTCCCTCCTCCTCAAGAGCTGCGCTCTAATTCGGCGTTACAGGGAGTTGTAAACGGCTTCCATTTCTTTTTAGAGCGCAGCTCTTAGGCGCCCGTTTCCGGCTTGAGCGGCGTCGCCGTCGCCGTCGGTGTTGGCGTCGCCGTCGGCGTAACCGCGCGGTGCATGATGGGTAAATTTCCCCGCAAATTTAGCGGAAAATTTTCCCCCCTAAATTTAGCGGAAAAATTTTCTTGCTAAATCTAGCGGAAAAATTTCCCCGCTAAATCTAGCGGGAAATTTTCCCCGCTAAATCTAGTGAAAAATTTTCCCCGCTAAATCTAGCGGGAAATTTTCCCCGCTAAATCTAGCGGAAAATTTTTCCCGCTAAATCTAGCGGAAAATTTTTCCCGCTAAATCTAGCGAAAATTTTTCCCCGCTATATTTAGCGGAAAACTTTCCCCGCTAAACTTAGCGAAACAATTTTCCTGCTAAATTTAGCGGAAAAAGTTTTCCCACTAAATCTAGCGGAAAAATTTTCCCGCTAAATTTAGCGGAAAAAGTTTCTCGCTAAATCTAGCGGAAAATATTCCCCCCTAAAGGTCGCGGTCACGTGACCCCCAGGCCACGTGACCCCCCCCCCCCCCCCCCCCGTGCCTTCCCCTCCTCCTCAAGAGCTGGGCTCTATTCGGCGTTACAGGGAGGTGTAAACGGCTTTCATTTTTTTGCTGCTATTATTAGTTGGGTTAATCTGCAGGCCTAGGCAGATCGTTAAGAAAAATCACCCCAATCGTTCTTTTCTGTGACCAAACCGGAGTGGAAAGGATGGAGAAACGAAAATGACAAGCAGCAGTGAACAAAACCACGTGTCACAGCTGGAAAGAAAAGGAAACGCCGCGACGGGTTTGGACAAAAGACGGACAAAGTTCGAAATTGCCCACTCTCGCTGCGTACAACAACAAAACATATTATAAATCAATATCGCCGTCTTTTGTGGTGATCTGCGAGAAATTGTTCAGGAGAAGCCATGCACGCACTCGTATATACAAATGGTTTACGCCGGCGAGGGTGCGCATTGTGTAGGCCCGTATGTGTGCGTGTTGATGGGGAGAAGTGATGGTACGATGGCGGCGCCCCCGGGGACGAAAAGGAACGCCGTGCGGCAAGTCCCCTGGGAGAGCATTCGCGGCACACATACCGAACCGTACAAAAACATACACGCACACACACATGCTTCAGCATCCGTTCCTCCCCTACTGTGGTACCCCTCCCAACCCCCAACATTCTTCCAAAAAAACATGTTGCTAAAAAAAAAAAAGTAGTAGCCAGGTTGGCCCGATTTGGCCCGCCTTGTAGACTTGAATGCAAGGCCCGTACCCGGCCCGGGCCCTTCATGGATGTAGCCGTGAAGCCCGAGCCCGGCCCGCGGGCTGGCCCGTACCAGTGCAGATCTCTACCTGCGACGCTGACGGCTCGGCGAACTGAATACACTGTTCTGCGCCGCCAACTTCGTATTGGCGGAGAGGCGCGGTCACATACGCCGAGCTAGATCCAAAATTAATGAGGGAAAGCAACCTTGCAGGCGCCGAGTTTCGGGCGGAGCACGTTTCTCGCTTTGCGGGCACCTCCTTGGACCAGACAACAACGCGCAGCTACGGATTGCGAAGGTACGACATTTTTGTCGGCTGCTTGGTTGATTGGAAATTAACCTCAAACTCAAAAAAGAAAAAAAAAAAAAACTGTTTTGAGAAAGAGGGGAAAAAATCCAGAACGCGGGTCTATATTTGAAGAAATTCGGAAGTCAAGGTCGTTCCCGTGCAACTGTCGATCGAAAGAGCAGGTAGCTTTGACTCAACTCTTGTTCCGACGTCGCTAAAGAGCAGTGCCATATTTAAAGGGGCGGTGCAGTGAAATTCAATTGGATTGTTTTTCACTTTACACGAGTTTACTGGCGTTAGTGGGACCCAAGTCTACTCGCATGTAACGCCACTGACCAAGAAAACTTCTTTGTTGTGGTGGTGCAATTTCAAGGACAAAAGCTATACCCCGTTTCACCCTATGTTGTACCGCAGCGAAGGCTAGAAGCGCGAGCTCGTAGCGTTGGCAGCTGCAAATGGTGCACGAGAGCTTGTGCCGCCGAGATGTGCCATAGAGCAAGGAGCTCGCGCTTGTAGCCTTTCCTGCGGTACAACACAAGGTGAAACAGAGTATAGCGTTTTCTTTCGATGTCTCCTTCGCAAAAATCAGTGACGTAGCTGGGCGGACGCAGTACCGCCCAGTAACGATATTTGAATGCAGCTCATAGATTGGACCCGAGCATTGCGCGAGCACTCGATTTGGGCTCGTGATAATCAATAGGTCGTCAAGCATTCGGGTAGTGGCTCGTGTCCAATCGCGGAAATGCCGAACCCTAACAATGTCTGGAACTCAGCGCGTGTCTTGGGCTTTGCCAACCCCAGCGCGTGGTTATGATCATCAACATTGGCGGCATATAATCGACTCCAGATCACGTGGCCCTTGTTCTGGCTGCGAGTTGAGGAAGTAAACGCTGCTTGGTTTTTTTTTTTTAATTTTTTCTTCGACTTTTATTGCGCGGGGAGAAAAACGAACGCGTGTTTCGTTGTTCATAAACGTTAGGAATTCGTTCTAAGCGGTATTCGCGCAAAGTGCAAAAATCGTTGGACCGCCCCTTTAAAGGACAAGTGTGGGCTCTCATAATATTTGTGAGTGGCTGCTTTTGCGGTTTATGATACTAAAGTCTTGACTGTGATAGGTTCATAAAACTTGGAGTATGTATTTTTATTGATAGATGTTTTAGCGGATATGCTGGCATTTTGCAGAAATTATATTTTCAGGCTTAGTAAACTACAGAGTATAACTGAGGGAAGAAAGACTTTATCCCAACTGAAGTGTTGTGCTATGATCCCCTTTTCAACCATTTTTTAAAACCCATTGTAAATGAACGTACTCTGACGAGGGCTTTATTTTTAGAAGAAAGCTGTCAGTTCTTTTTGCGCCCTTTCTATTCGTATTACAATATGTAATACGTCATATGCCCCAGTATCAAAGAGGAACCATCAGTCATCATCAAAGATTAACTCGCTTAGCGATGCAGTCGCTTTTTTTTTATTTTCAAGTGTTGTGCTAACAGATGTTGGCATCTGCTCAAAAAGCGTCAGTGGCGACTCCAAACCAATATTTTGCCTGGTATAGAACCTTCTACGAGATGTCAAATGCCGCATCGATCCCTGACAGCTATTTGGAAAGATAGATCCGGTTCAGAACATTCCTCAACATACCCATTAATTTACATTATTACACGAATGTGTGCAGCGTGAACCGTTAGTTGTTTTCTAGGATAAACATTTTCGTGCTCCCATACTCAAACACTCATCTCTTATCGCACGGTTCATCATAGGTCATAAGGCGTTTTCGAAATGCCACTCGGGAATTGTGATTTTTTTTTCTTTTCAAACAAGCGAATGGGTTTTATGATGAATGTAAATCCCAAGACTGCTCAAACATTAAAGACCGCGCCGCTGTGACGACGCAATCGGGTGAAGATTGTAATAGACGTAGTAGACGTTCTTCCACGAATGACTTTCTTAGGTGCGGAGGTACTCGCTCTTTGTGTTCTTGCAAGGGGGGGGGGGGGGGGGTGTCGCGTAGCCTAACGTTCTCAGGGTGGCTCGTCCGGTAGGTGTTAATTTAAAGCGTTCTAACTGGAAGATGTGATGTGCCTCTTGTATCTCTTCCCAGGTGTTGTGGATTCCTAGTAGCATCGAATTCTTCGTTGAAGTCTTGAGAGGTAGTCCTAAGGCGGTCTGTATGCTTGGCGCAGGGCAATATTAAGCTTTGCTTTTTCGGTCGTTTTGAGGGCCAAATATGTGCCATAGGCAACCCGGCTAATCAGTATGGCTTGAACAATGCGTAAGGTGTCAGATTCTTGCATGCCAAATCTTCGACGTGATACATGGTGTATTAGGTGCATAAGTTGGGAGGGTGTACATTGAAGCGGTGCATTGGTGTGAAGACCCGATCCGTTTTTGGGGATCGCGAGGCCAAAGATACGGAGGTGGGGGACGTTGGGGACCGTTGGGGACAGGCCTTCCTGCCATGGTGATCTCCGGATCCGAGATGCTTCGTTTACGTTGTTGTGCCGTCTTCGTGCAGAGAGTACGGAGTGCGGATTTTTCCGGAGCACACTCAACCCTCTAAAAAAAAGGGGGTGTAGACGTTACACCCCTTGTCACATATACGACACCCCAAAACTTTAGTTCGACGTATAGCGCGCTGACGTCGAACTGACTGCCCCAACGTTCGCGAGAGGGTTGATGACGGTGCGATATAACATATTAAACAGCTAAAGTACGTACCAAAGTCTACAGGAAAACAAAACACACACAAGTTTTGCGGTTGAGCCTAGAAAACCCCGATAACTTTTTTGCAGTCAGTCACACTTATATTAACTATTTTAATGAGTTGTACAACTCGGTTATCAAGCCGCTCGTGAGCTTTGGTAGCGTCGGTACAACGTCAGTGCGCTGTACATTCAACTGAAGTTTTAGGGTGTCGTATATGTGACAAGGGGTGGAACGTCTACACCCCCTTTTTTAGAGTGAAGGCCCCTGACGCTGAGATGCCGATGTGTTTCTTTGATGGCATTTTGCATGGAGTCCTGTTGCTCGCCCATGGATCCCGTAGGGGTCCATAGGGTGAGGTCCCCCGCGTGGAGTGCGTGCCTTAGATGCGGGATATGTTGCAAGAGTGGGGGAAGGTCTGTTAAATAGAAGCGGTGATGTCATGGAGCCTTGAGGTGTGCCTTTGGGGATGGTCTTGAATGTGTTCAAGTGAAGATGTCCGATGCCGATAGTTGCAGTACGACCGGTGAGGAACGCCTGACATAGTCGTAGATTCGTTGTCCGCAATCGTTGGAGATATAGTCCCTGAAGGATGGCTTGGTGGGAGATGTTGTGAAAAGCACCCTTGATGTCCAGGGCAAGGATGCATCGCTTGAGTGTGCTAGTGAGCCGATCGATTATGTCTTCTTTCAGTTGCAAGAGGACATCTTGAGTGGAAAGATGGGGTCGGAAACCGTACATGGTGGTCGGGAAACGGCCGTTGTCTTCGATATATGGAGAGAGGCGGTTTTGCACCATATGTTCTAGGAGCTTTCCCACGCAGGACGTGAGGGAGATAGGTCGGAGGTTAGCTGGAGCAAGTGATTTTCCGGGTTTTGGTATTAGGACGATGTCGGCATGCTTCCACTGGGGGGGGGGGGGGGGGGGGGCAGTGCGCCGGCAGTCCACCAATGCTCGTTAATATAATGTAGGAGGGTCTCCATCGCATTGACGTCAAGGTTCCGGAGCAACTTATTGGGAATCTTGTCTTTGCCTGGCGTGCTGTTTCTGGTTAAGTGGTGAACCGCTGCTTCCATATCTATAAGCGTGAAGGGGGCGTCCATATCGGGATTGGGTGCACCCATGTGCGGTTGGGGGGGGAGGCTCGGCCTTGTCGATCGGTTCATGTCACAGTTTCTTGAGCTCCTCGAGGAGCTCAAGAAACCGCGCTTTGGTAATTACGAATATGCAGTCTTCCGTGCCTTGGTAATTATGAATAAGCCGTCTGAGCTGATGGGATACGGCCGATCTGGATTCTTCGTTACCCATAAGGAACCGAAGCAGGTGCCATATGCGCCGGGTGCCGAGGGTACCTTGGAGCTTCGTGCAGAACGGCGACCAGTTCTGTTGGCTGAGGTGTTTGGCATATATTGCCTCTTCTTGTGTTATCTGGGCTATGCGAACGCTAAGGTTTCGATTGGGTCTCAGTTTTTTTCCAGAGTTTTGTTAGCCCTCGCTGGGTCTCCCATAGGTGTAAGAGGTGTTCGTCAATTGCGGGGCAGTCTTTTGTTAACGGTAATTCCTTGGTATGTTTTTTAGCTGCCTCCAACATTTGTGTGGTCTATTCTTCAATCGCGTGGACGTTGCCCGTCGGTGTGGATTCCCGGAATTTGTTTTAGGGGCGAAGCTCCCTAGGGGCTAGCCATGTTCGTCCGTCCGTCCGTCCATCCGTCCGTCCGGCGTCCGGTGCTCTCATGATGATGATGAAGTGATGATGATGATGATGATGAGTGCATCTCATGATGTTGATGATGATGATGATGAGTGAAGATGAAAAAGAAGATGAGAAAAAATTATGAAAAAAAAATATGTTTGCGCAGTCGACAGGTTTCGAACCTGTGCGGGGAGACCCCAATGGATTTCTAGTCCATCGCCTTAACCACTCGGCTACGACTACGGGACGAGTAGGGGGCTCTGAGATGTGGTAGTAACTCAAGAGCTGGGAATGTCATTGATGAAACGTTGCATGTAGCCGCTCAACGTCGATACAGGAGAGGGCGCTGCAGTCAAATGCGCATCTAATCGCGTTAAGCTTTGCATGCATTGGCTCAACGTTTATAGACGAGAGGGCGCTGCGGTCAAATGCTCAAATGCGTATATAGCCACGTTCCATCCCACACATTCTCTTTCTGACATGGATGAAAACGAACGAAAGGCTCGGCATGCAGCGGCTCAGCGTCTACGCAGACAAGCACCACCAGAGCTTCGCCCCAATCAACATCATTCGCCACGTGGAGATGCAGTCAATTTTTTTCAGTCGGTGAGGCGGGCAGTGTTTATTCTTTGTGGTGCGGCCTTATAATGGGGGAGCTGTAGCTGTATGATATAACGGACACTTCCCAATGTTTCTGTGAGGCACTCCCACGTTGAATCTCTGAGTCCATATGTATGCGTAAGGTCCGGAGTAGTGTCTCGTGAGACACTATTGCCAGTGGGGTATACCGTATTACCCAAGTGAAGATTGTTTTGTCTAATGGCTTGATGGGGTTGCTGTCCTTTTTTGTTGTCCCTATGGTAACCAAAGATTGTGTGATGCGCTTTGAAATCATCAATGATCACCAGTCCGTGCCCTTTTGTTCTTTGTCAAACGGTCTTGAAGAGGTGGTCAATTTCGTTGAGGGGTAACAATGAGGGGCATTATATGTTGAGGATGAAAAAGGCTGACTTGTGTCTTGTTTTTTGGGATGAGCTCTACGAAAACATAGTCAAGGTTGTAGGGAGGGTGTGTGCCTCCGCTGTCTGGCTTGTCTGGACCAAAGTGGCCGTTCGTGAGTCAAGATCGGTGATGTACGTGGTGTACCCCCTGAGAGTTTTATGATCTGTGCCAGTTTCCTGAAAAGCGATGACGGCCGGTGAATGTATGTTTGCAAACAGGGATAGTGAATTTTGCTTGCCGCGGCATGGAGCCACAATTTCATTGCAAAATCATCAGTGGTGTCGGGGGAGACCCCTTAGGGTTCACCACTATGGTGCTGTTGCCATTCATCGTCGGAGGGCGCAATTCTAGGTGGGTCACTGGCATACATGGGTAAATTACTTCCAAAACGTCATTTAATTACAATTACAATTACTTTGCTTCAAAAGTAGTTTAACAACAATTACAATTACTACTACGTGAAAAGTAATTAATTACAAGTACAAATTACTTTTAAAAGTAATGCAATTACTTTACAATTACCTATTTCTGAGAGCGACCCGACTTGAGCCATATAACTTTAAACGTGTTGTATAGAATGCAACGTATTTGTTCATGGTTGAAAAAACCCCGAGACTGCGGGTAAACGACACGACACTAAAAAGTCTTTAGAGACTTTTTAGTGTCGTGTCGTTTACCCGCAGTCTCGGGGTTTTTTCAACCATGTGCAATGTACACCAGCTCGTTTGCGCCCTTACATTTTGTTCAGTATTTGTTCATTCCTTGCCCCAATGTTTGAGTAGGCTATGCGACGTATTGTACCTTCCTTTTATGAATTTTGTTAAATACATGATTTAAATTGACAGTTTGAGGCAATTAACTACTACGTTCTTATATTTTTAATAAATAATAATGAATTAGTTCATATGCTGGAAGACGCCAAACCGCTGACGAAAAAATTGGATTGACAGACTTTTGTTAGCCAGGCAAATAAAAATGCGACAATTAGTCATATATGACTATTTTACAAATGTTAATATAAAACTAAAATCCACACAAGCTAATACGACCGCATTCACATACAAACATCATAGTATTGTAAATTATTTACATCTAGTTGAAATGGTAATGGCTCAGAAATATTTAAGAACCGAATCGGGGCTCCCGAACCATTGGTGTCAATATTTACAAGTACGAGGTCACTCCCAAAATGCTTATGAAAATAATATT
>JABSTQ010007961.1:0-30114 GCA_013358835.2 Ixodes persulcatus | reverse complement strand
ATTTTATGAAAAAATATTCCGTGCTATTTTCTAACCACGAATACTTGACTGCAGGAGCATGGTATGCATTTGACATACTCTCTTTGAGAAGCTACAGCATCATAAATGTCATGGCCACGACCCTTACTATACCTATTAAGTTTTTGGCTGACTGTGTCATAGAAGCTGTGTATGGGCTGAACCAAACTGCAATCAGCCTTGTGTTATGTGGCACTGCTCTCCCTGTATACACAGGGGCAGGAGTGCAGCCGCATTGCTCCAAGCTGGTGTGTGGTTGATTAAATTGGTATATACTTGCCACCCCACTCTCAGCTTTTAGTCTAGCACCACGCACATCTTGTGGCAGTGCTGCACACTGCTCTGACGCATGTCATATATTTTTTATATTTTTCACAGAACAAGTGGCACCAGCACCAGCTCCTGTGATGCAGAGCGTGTGCCAGTCAGGTGCAGCCTTGGGTGGTGCAGCTGCAAAACCTGCAACCTTAGATGGAGCAGCTGGTACAATCGGACCTGCATCCGCTGAGGCAGCTGCTAAAGCACCCGCTGAGGTGGATCCATATCAGCTCCTAAACTTCCTAGAACGTGAGATTTTAAGTTGATTTGGTAATTTTTTGCTTTACAGGAGATACCTCTGGATAAAAAGCATTTCTATGCTTGCACAATGTCTTCATGATGAAAAGGCCTTGACATTTATCATTGACCATGTAGATCTCGATAAATGTTGCCCAAATGAGATCTCTCTTTCAGTACCATCGCCACAAATTATTGTTTTTTGGTGTCGCATCACTTCACCAGCAGTGGTGTAAGAACCAAGTTTATAATGTTTTGAAAAACATATTTAAGGCGACATCTCTTTGTAGAAAGTTTAGACCTGCATCTTTCATATTCTGCTTAACATTTTGAGTGCATAGGGCTGAAAGACTTGGAGCATCATATTCCGCATTAATTACCTTTGGCCCATGCAATAAACCCTTTTCATAAGTGTGTGCATGTCCAAGGCCGCCATTTCTTCAACCCGGATCCCGAGTACGCGTTGGAAACAAGCGCCGCATCAGTGATTGGCGTGGATAGACGTGTGTGCAACGTCAGCGTTCCACGTGGACTTAGATCCAATCACAGCTTTCGTGTCCAAGAAATACCGACCGTCAATGTTGCTTGGTTAGGTTTTGAAAATGGTCTATTCTTCCTATGTTCACCAGGTACATGGGAATGAAACTCCAGCAATCTTGGAGCATAAAGTGGCTTCTTTTCGTTTAAGGCGTTAGTTTTATAGTCCCAGCCACGCTCGAGGTTGCATATCAGTGGGCGGATCTTCTCATGTTCTCTATCCATTACGCCGACCGAAAAGTTCAGGGGACGGGGTGGGGAGGGGAGGGGAGGGGATTATGGAACACCATCTAAGGAGCTGGGCTAGTAGGCAAAGAGGGCTGGAAAGGGAAGAGCGAAATCACAAGGCATATGGTCAGCCAGTGAGTGCACTGTCAGGTTTTTCTGAGCCGGCCAAATAATCTTTTCCAGCAGCCGACGCTACAAGAGGGCTTGCCACCCAGTATCCCTTGCAGTTCGACAGCGGCAGAATCAGGAGACCTAACAAAAGAGCTTGATGGCTCGAGCAGCGTAGTACTGTTGTATGGGCGCCTCCCAGGACGTTTGAAATTGATTGATTAAGAATGAGGTTAAACTAACGAAAGCTTACTTTAATTAATATGCACGAAGCAGCATTTCATGAAAAGAAGATCTCACCACCAAATATATCGGTTTCGCCTCCTCTTTTAATTTTTTATAGGTGCATTTCTACGACCGTTGATGTCAAGGTGACATGGAAAGCCTGGTGTGACAACATAGCGAACCAGGACACAAGGCCAAGCGTTGCTGTGAAGAACCTGGCTATTGCTCTGTGGGGGTTCAGTGTCCTTCTGCAGAGGACTGTGACCGAAGTGGCGCTGAATGCCAGTCGTAACAAGGGCGGCAGGCTGCCTCTGACACCCAAGAAAGTGGCATTCCTAAGAGGCGAGTGCAAATTGTCTCACGTAAATGTAACCTACGCAGTTATTTGAAAAATCTTCTCGATCAAGGCATTATCTTGTACTGGGAGTTCACAATTTTTCGGTGGTCTTTGGATGGACCACATAAAACTGACGGGATTGAGCACACAGGTGTAACATAATGGTGGAAGCTTTCAGTGAAATGATAGGAAGATTAGGTAACCTCAGTAAAACACAAAAGCAATATTTTTTTATACTTTACGTGCAAACACCAGATTTTTGTTTCTGTACCACTGGCCTTTATTTAGGCTACATGAAGTAAGCAATGCGTACGGCATTTCCTTTTTATTCCAATCATTCGCAGTTGCAATACATGCCACTGTGGCCTTGAATAATATCTGATGTCTTCACCAAAAAAAAAAAAAAGGCTCTGCAAAATTTTCTTCTCAGGAGAATTGTTGCACTTTGCAACAATTCTCTTTCTTCTTTTTGACTTAAAGGGGTTTATGTCCTGATCTTTGAAATGCTGAAGCCACCGCTTTAAGGCATGCCTTTGTAATAAATCATAGCACAATATGCCCATTTATCTGGTCACTTCGATGTGCCTATGGAACAATGTGAACTCCCATTTGGTATTGTGTAAAGTTACAGTAGCTCAAGTACTTGTCATGCAGTGGCAAACAAAACCGGGCACCTGGTGGATATCGCTAATGCCTCGCTTGTAATGCCCGTCTAGGAACCTTGACAGCTAGTGTTGGTGAGTGTCTCGCCTCCGGCCACGACGAGAGAAGAGGGGAAGGAGGAACTCCCCTCTTCCCGGGAATGCCTTTTGTGTGTCGCAGAAGTCGCTATCGCCCCCCTACAAGATTATGGAAGATTAACCCGTCACTCAAAATTCGTACAAAAGCAGCAGCTTCGGTGGCTGGAACGACTACGACATCATCTCGACGTCAGCCTCACCGTAGCTTTGCTCGTCCTGAGACGACCTACGTCACGATTGCGTTGGATGTCACGTGGTCTCCGCTGGGCCTTCTCCGAGCGCTTGCTAGAGTGGGCCGTTTATAATGAGAAATACAGCCACCAGGCTCAAAATACAAACGTGCGATTGTCATTTACAGATATTGTGGAGCATATTCAACTTATTTTTGAACACGATGGGAATATTTCAAGGGAATATTTCAAATTTCGTTGAAGTATCCCTTTAAGGTTCGTTGAAGTATCCCTTTAAGGGATACTTCAACAAACTTAAGGGATACCAGCACCTTTTCAATACTTAAGGGATACCAGCACCTTTTTTATGGATTTTGGTTGTGGGAAATGTTGACGTGGTGACGGTATCTTTCATGAGCCCAATACTTGTCAGAACCAGGAACTGGACGTCAAAAGCTTTCAAATGGCGATGATTGCTAATTGCTATGCAGTCAAACCTATTTATATCGAACTCGCAAAAAACTGTCTACCAGTTCAATATAGCCAGTAATTCTACATGAAAGCTTGAATGAATCTGACAACAAACACGACATATTTAGAAAAGTTGTTTACTCTCGAAGGGGCGTCTGTACGTCATAAGGGACGCTCCACGTGGCTATTCAGTGGCCGCTTCTTCGTTTTTCAAGGTCTCACCGGCTCATCCTCTCCCAACTTCTGGGCTGTTGACGCAGTTGCCCTCTCTGCAAGCTGGCTTTCCCCCAATGGGTCGCTCGCGTTGGGGGAAAGCCAGCTTGCAGAGCTAAACGGCGCTCTTGGCAGTTCGATCTATCGGGAGACGCTGCAATTTTCGTTCAAAGTAACCGCAATTTTCGCGATGCATTTTATTGCAGCTACTACTCTGTTCACAAAGAGTTTGATACAAGGGATAGTTCGATATAATCGGGTTTGGACATCACACAGAATGTGCCATTTTAATTCGAACATAATCTAAAAAAAGGGGCAAGAGTTACGTGGATGCCTTTTTCACTGTGTGTTTGTGGGGCTCGGCGGACATAGATAAGGGGATAACCGTCACAATATGTTGACTAATTAACCAAGATTTGTTAATTAACTTTTTAATTATTGATTTTATAGGGCATGTCGCAATTGCAATTTTCAAGTGTGTCATTTTAAAGGCTATTCCAAATGAAACTGTTCATGAAAGTGATGTGGCATGTGATCTAAATGAACATTTGTTTAAGCCTTACCTCTACAGGCTGTGCTCCTTTAACTATTTCGTCATTGCATATTTTTCAGGATGCCTAGGGATGAAGTACCGTGGCCAAAAACACCATGTGGATGTCATTGCTGTAATGTCGACGACAGCGAAAGTGAACCACATACTGGGAGAAAAAATAAACGACTGGTGAAAGCAAGAGGTAAATAAAGAAAGAACCAGCCGGTTCTTGGCAATGGTCTGCAGTGAAATACGGTGTCAAGCATGCATCCCCCACAGGTACCCACACAGATTGCCCACAGAGCATGGGGTTATGAAACCCTATGGGTTACCCACACGGCTCCCACAGGGCTTTGGTCCTACACAGCTCCTATAGGATCTCTGCAGGACCCACACAGCTCCCATAGACCCACACAGACTGTGCGGGGACCCATGGGGACCTATACACCCACACAAACCCTGTGGGGACCCGCACACCCAAACAAACTGTGCGGGGACCCATAGGGACCCGAACACCCACAGAGTTTCTGTGGGACCCACACGGTTTCATAACCCCATGGGTCTGCGGGTATTTTGAGCGGGGGTAGCTTTCACCGTTCATCCCTAAGCTGACAGTTCGTCAGCTTAGGGATGAACGGCTCATAGGCTACAAGGCGATGGGGATATCACCAGTGAGTTAAGCATAATTTAACGCCTGAGAGGACAGGACAAACAGATCCCCAGCCTTGTACTTTCGTCAAGCAAGGTCTAACCGTAAGCTCCGACCATTGTGAACAACAAACGACCGGAATAAATGGTTAATTCCAAATGCCTTGTCCAAGCCGTTGAAGGTTTCGTGCGTCCTCGAGCAAAGCAGGTGCCGCTCGCGGTATTCCTTGCTGCCTTCCCTTGGGAAGTTTATTCGGGAATAAGCCTAGAAGGAGATATCCCCCCCCCCCCCCCCGTTAGTTGGGAAAGTACACAATTTAGGAAGCTCGCACCATTCCTCAACTGACGACGCTTCTGCTTAGCAATTGTCCGGGCCCTTTGTGTGATAATGCGCAAAAGCTTAAACTCTTCGGGTGTTTTGAAAAAAATGCTCCTTGAGAGGAATGAGCCAGAATAGGTCAACCATACTCGAAGACAATTTTTCCTGGCAATGCAGTGGAGGGTAAAGGCACGCGTTCCCTCTCCCATTTTGAGCGATGAGTAAAGCTGTGCGCGGGCTCTCCTCCTCTCCACTGCATTGCCAAGAAAAGTTATCGCCGAGTTTACTTCTCTTGGGAGAATAGAATTAGATTGCGTCCGAGGCGGAAGGAAAACGTTTCACGTGCCTACTCCTTGTAAGAACGAGCCGCGATTGCCCGACTTACCAAACTGACAAAACCTACAGCTTCTAAATGAAGAAGACAGAATCATATCACCCTTTTTGGTAAGAAACTTCACCGTTGAATGAACAGCGAAACCGGTGAGTCGACTGTCTTCCTGAGTCACATCTAAAGAAGCTATTCATCATGTTTAACACTTATATCGTGTGTGCCAGCAAAAACCACTGTTCAGTATTGTTCACTATGAGGATCATAAGGTTATTGCGGTGTAAACACGAAGATCTGAGTTTTGCTACATATAGACAAGAGTCACTAAATAAGCTGCGCTTTCAGAGTACCGCATTTCTTTTCTTTGGCATTTTGCCGACAATGCAGTTGCTCTATTCAACAATATTCTGGTTCGCTGCCGCATCATTGGACACCGGCAGTCACGTGATTCGCTATCATCATCATCGCGTTTCTTCAACGTCACCGTCTTGGGTCCAGCGATCCGCTGCCTGCTGCTGTTTTACTGTTCACTGCGCGCGCACGCTGAAGTCAGCCGCTCAGCATGCATTTTTTTCCTTCTTATGTCGAGATACGAACAACACGACCTTCATTCGCTGCCACAGCTGCGGCTACGGCAGCTGGCGGAGGCGACAGCTACAGCTCGGCTTGGCTCAGCAACAGTCACTCCTCCATCTGCGCGTGGACCCAAGATTGGGGCGCCTGACGCGCTTCAGACGCGTAGTTTGGGAGTTTCGGTACTCTGAAAGCGTAGTTGTATTTAGTGACTCTAATATAGACCAACTCAGCTCTTTGACATGACATCACTGCGGTGGCGCTGCTGTCGGCACTGCGAATGCGCAGCGCCTCGCTTCCCCGGATCAGGTTCCTGCACACGCGCTGTGTGGGCAAATGAGGGCTTTGTAAGCACTATGTTGGTGTATCCGGTAAATAAAATTAGCGCGAATTACTGCCTCAAGGTATTCAAAAGTAATGTCAAAGTAATTTCAAAGTAATTTTATTACTTTTGAAAAGTGATGGTAATGTAATGTCATTACCTTTAGTCTGCGGTAATTTGTAACGTAATTTATTTACAATTATGCAGTTTTCAGAAAAGTAATTAGTAATGTAATTTAATTACTTTTTGAAACCAATTTTGCCATCTCTGGTCTTTGCGGCCCATTTTATTCTTCACTGGAAGACTTTCTATCTAAAAGTTCCCAGTTTGTCCTAATTGGAAACTTTAAAAGTTCTCGGCTTTCTTTACTGGCGGAAGTGCCTCATGGTTCTGTTCTTGCTCCTCTGCTTTCCAATATTTGTGTGAACGACATGGCCCAGGTTATTAACGGGAGTAAAATTTACCAATATACCTGTGATACTCTCCTTGTGTCATGTCATATTAATTTTCATGTCTCTCTTCACTAACACGAAATAAACGCCACTTATATAATGGATTGGTTCGGTGATAACCTCCTAAACATAAACTGCTCTAGAACGAAGCTGGTCTGTTTCCACAACCCTCTTAAATGACGCAAGGCTCAAATAAAGTTTTTCCTCACCCTTCCAGTTGTGCTCAATGCAACTATGTATCCATCGAGTCTGTCGATCACGTGAAATACTTAGGTGTGCATTTCGATTTTGATATGCCTTTGGAACACAGATTTGTCATATATTTGTAGGAAACTACGAATTGTGTCTTGTATGCTTTATAACACTAAAGTTTTCAAATGCTTTATAACACTAAAGTTTTCAAATGCTTTATAACACTAAAGTTTTCAAATGCTTTATAACACTAAAGTTTTCATTCCAGTCGGTATCAGAATAGTAATCCTCCAAGCGCTTGCTTACAGTATCCTTCGATACGGTGTTGCGGTGTTTGGCAACTGTTCGGGTTGTTGGAAGTCCAAAGTTAATTCTTGATTGAAAGGAATCCTGACAAGCGTAGCATATAATTCTAATTTATCCAGCAACAATGATCCTTTTCGAAGTCTTCAATTGCCTAATCTGCGTTCTCTTTTTATTCAAACGGTAGTACTCCGTAGCTTTTGGAAAATGAGTTTAAAACACCATTTCAGTCCCCCCGAATACTTCGTCGCGTTCCTCGTTTTGTAGTGCCAATTTGTTCGACCAGGTACTGTAAATAAACTCGGGATTACTACTTTCCGTGTTTGTTGAACGCCCTCCCTGACACTTTCATTGCCATTACATCACTGAAACAAGTGAAGAAGAAACTCAAGTGCACTAACTTTGATTTCATCTAGCATCTCTTTGCTGTGTCTGCATGCTTCGAGCTTGAACTGTAATTAGTTTAATTTTAACTTAGTTTCGCCTTTTTTTATTTTTTTCCCTCTTACATTGTTTTCGCTTAACTTTTTTCGTGCTTTTTTGTTTTTTTATAGTTCGAATTACCGGCTTACCTTGTGAAATCGCGATAACGGTTTTTTGAATTTTTTTATGGGCGTCATCATACAAGCCCTCTGTAGGCTTTGCTATGCCCGTATTTAATATTTGAATTACAATGTGTGTGAAAATAAAATTATTATTATTATTATTATTATTATTATTATTAATATTATTATTATTATTATTATTATTATTATTATTATTATTATTACATATACCGCGTGAGGGACTTCTGACGCAGCGTACGTCGCCAGAGACCAGGACCACGTGGACGAGCATCATTTAATCATCCGGGCAACCTGATTTGGCGCCCATAAGAACGGATCCGAGGCCTTTCGTCGGCGCAGTCGGCAGCCTGTCAACCACAGAGAACTAACTTTGCCGTTTTTTGGCAGAACGGATTGCCTCCACCGTACCGGCACTGTCTGGTTTTGAGCGCGGTCATCGTCCCTCCCAGCTGCCGGCGCGTGGGGGACTTCTGACGCAGCGTGCGTCGGCAGAGACCAGGACCATGTGGACGAGCATCATTTCATCATCCGGGCAATCGGATTCGGCGCCCATAAGAACGGATCCGAGGCCTTTCGCCGGCGCAGTCGGCGGCCTGTCACCCACAGTTTTTTTTGTTTCTGTGTACGCCGCCGACTGCAACAAATGTGACTTGAATTATATTTCTTTTGGGAATTGAAAGCTTCTTCTTGTGAAATCTGTTATTGGGAACTGAATTTTTATCTCTGCCTGAAAGTCTTTTTGTCTAAGTCATGGCTGATGTAAACACAACAGATTGCATTGCATGTTTTAAGTGTGTACCAACTGACGGGGCTTTTATGAAATGCTGCTCTTGTAATCACTCATATCATCTTGATGCCTGCTCCGGCATTTCGGACAGAACTTTCAGATTAATGGGAAACGGGAAACGCGAAAAATGGGTCTGTCGCACGTGCCGATTGCGTGAAAGCAGATTAAGCGTCAGCGAGGAGGCTGCGTCAGCATCGCAAGAAGATACCGTGTCCGCGCAACTTGCCGCAATAAGCCAAAAACTTGAGCTTCTTCACACTTTGAAAGCAAACGTGGACCGGCTCTGTGACCTCCCGGCAAAGGTAGACGACCTTTTGCTATTGAAGTCATCTGTTGATGCAATGAAGGTAACGATCGCGAGTCTTCAAGATTCTGTTCGCAAATGTGAATCCATGATGAAGCTTGTTCAGCAGAATGATCAAGAAGTAAAACTACTGCAATCAGAAGTTGGAGCGCAACAAGCCACAGTGTCCAATCAAACTTCTATGACTGAACAACTACAGACAAACCTAAACTCCACTGAACAATACAGTAAGAGGTGCAACATGGAAATTCATGGCATTCCTATCACAGATGACGAAGATATGAAGGCAGTTATCGAAGACCTTGCCGAGAGGCTGAACATCGGTAGACACCATGCTGCCGAAGTGGTGGCTTGCCACCGCTTGCGCTCGAGGCGCGAGGGGGCGGCCCCCATTTTGGTTCAGTTCTCCTCGACGTCTGTAAAAGAAAAGTGGATGAGTGCTCGGAAGAAGCTGGCCGCGCTTCCTCGGTCCGGAACCCAACAAAAAGTATATTTCAATGACAACCTTACACGAGCAAACAAGGACCTCTTCTGGCAGGCGAGAACTAAGGGCAGGGAAAAATCTTACAAATTTGTTTGGGTGAAAAATGCCACAACCTTCGCGAAATAGGACGAAAACGCATCACTGGTAAGTATCGCTAGCACTGGAGACTTGGAAAAATAGTGTAGAAATGGAAGACACAATATTGAGCGCTGATTTTCCTTCGTTTCTTGATTCCTTTCCACCTAGTGCTAGCGCACTTACCGTTTTACATGTAAATATCAGAAGTATTAGGAAATACTGGAATGAGTTTCAACTAGTTGTGCATGCACTTGAAAATACTGTCGACGTTTTTGCCTTAACAGAGATAAACGTTCGGGACGTTAGAATTTCTCGCGGTCATTTTTTTTTCCCGAATTTGAGGCGTTCTTTCTGACGCGTAGTGCATCTAAGGGAGGAGGGATAGCTGTGTATGTTAAAAAATCTTGGTTAGCAGTGGAGTTGGGGGTTTCGTTTAACTATGCAGAGTGTCTATCTTTGAAACTCAGTAAAGGTGATTTTGTTATTTCCTTTTTGGCATTTTATCGACCCCCATCGGAAAATATTTCCAATTATTTAGATGACCTCAACATGACTCTAGGAAACATGGTGCCTAGGATAATTTGTGTCTTGTAGGGGATCTGAACATTGATATCTTAAAACCATCGATATCTGTTGTCTGCAATTACTTAAATATTCTTGCAAATTATGGTATTGAAAACCTTATTAACATCCCTACCAGAGAAGAATAGATGTCTGGAAACCTCGTTATATCATGCATTGATCATATTAACATTAGAAATTCAGGGGTACCTGTAGACTCAGCCGTTATCGCGCAGAAATTAGCGGACCATTACTTCGTGGCCTGTCGAATTAATTTCGCTGTCGCTCCTGAGAAGGTAGAACAACCCAAACAAGTAAACATTGTCGATTCACGTCGTCTTGACAGTCTAATTTCCACTTATGACTAGAATGCATTAATCTTTGTGAAATTCCTTTGAACTTTAGAGATCAAAGCACAAAACATGTTGCGATAAGAAAACGGCGGAAAAATCATCCTTGGCTAGCGTCAAATGTTCTTTCTGCAATCAAAGAAAAAGATACTTTATGGGCACGATGTCGTCGTTTCCCTGAAAACTAAGAGTTCAGGTTACAGTACCAAAGCCTTAGAAATCGTGTAAATGCCCTTTTACGTTCTACGAAGCGCCAACACTTTAATGAAAAGTTTTTCCGCTCCCGACATGACGTATATCATCGTTCTCAAGGCCCTCATAAAAGTAGGGGCCGTCTGTTTGATGCCAGTGTGCTGTAGGTCGAAAGTAAGTCTTGGGGTGTCGTAAATGGGACAAGGGGTCTAAGTATATATCCTTTTTTTCTCTGAGTGTAGTGCCGCTAGTGCTCGTTCTTTCTCTTTTCGCCTGGCGTTGCCATCGGCTGCACTGCACACAACTAGTGAAGCGGAGCATAGAAAAAGTAGTAAGTTTCAACGGGTGGTGTTCGGTTGAATTCGAACAGCCGAATTTCTTGGAGCAGTTGGTTGCAATAGTCTGAACGGCAATTGTACGTTGCACTTGATCTCGTAGATGATAATTTCAAAGTCTGAGAAAGAAAAGCAGGACGCAAACGAGAATAAACATTAGTCCTCGACGAGTTAGGGCGTTAAAAATATGAGTGTGAATTTCAAAACATTTCACTCTATACTTTCATTACAACTCTTCTGGTAAGCAATTGTTCTATTCAGAAGTTGAATAAAAATGTTAAAATGCACAGTAATCGCAGCCCTTGCTGTATGTTCGAGCTCCTCCGCCGCGTGTTTTCCTTGCATACACTCTCTCATCTTATTCTATTAAGGTTTATAATATTTCAAGACATTGTACCAGTGGTGTGAAATAAATCAGCAAACGCTGCAGGAACAAATATGACTGAACTCAATCGATTAGACTTCAAAGACTAAACCAGTGTCCTGCATCTAAATGGTGTTTAAAAAACAATTAAAAATATAATTTTATTGGAATTACAAGACACTAGGTGAGGAGGCCTTGCAGTAAAATATACACCTATTGTGGGTTTTTCATTACTTGCCATTTTTGGTTGTGTATGTGCCTTTGCCATTTTTGTAAAAGCTTGTGTTGAGAGTCAGTGCTTAACCTGATATTATTTGTTATTTTTTAATGTTGCATTTAATTTTTTTCTGACGGTGTGTTTTCTTGTGATGATGTTTAAAGTGGAGCTCCTAGCTGATGAAAGAATGGTCAAGTGGCGGTGGCAATGACGATATTTCCCCTTGCTTAAACATCTTGGCAAAGAAATGAAATCATTTTACCGATGGCTGTAGTATGCTCCAGCCTTCAATATATTGTTGCCATTACAAATAAGTGTTTGGTAAACATTTATGGTGGAATTTGAAGTTACCTGAGTTTCGCTTGTGAAAAAATATTTATCTGTTCGAATCAAAACGAATCGAAAGAAATGCGTAAGGATTTCAGACAAATATTCCTGCGAAGAATTGTACCACCTCCAGAAAAAAACAAATTGTATTATTTCTTACTTATCCTTCGCTGCATCCAAACGACATCTACATCAGTATATGGCACATCTTTGATGGAAGTACCACCAGTTTTAGCTTTTTGTTTCCGTCACACCATTTTATAAGAAAATTGCAGACACATTCAATATAGGTTTACGCTACGTGCCAGTAAAATTAGCTAATAAAAACGTTAACGACACATTTTTAAGTGCGGTGTTTTATTTCACTTGCCTATGAACGATTGATTGCAGCTCATGTTTAAATGTGTTCTGAACAGTGCTAGGATCAGATTTTAACGAAGTCAGCCTACCAAGCATCTACGGAGGTGTCAGGCATTAAATTGTTTTCTCTTTAAGTTTACGGCGATTTCATTCTCAATCAGGCTGCAGCCAGTGTAATTAAAATAGAGCTGTCATGCAGGTCATATAGCTGGACGAGGCGACGGTTCTAAGGTAAAATGCAATTTTCTCCTTGAAAGGAAGGGACGGCTTAAGACAATAAAGATACTGATATTTGATCTCGAAATTGCACGGCATCTAGCAGAAATGAGACTCGATGAAACTTGGCTTGCAATGATAACTGCTTCGTTAGAGACGCATACCTAGCCGTGGTGGTACCTCAGACTTTCTTTGGAAACGAGCGTTGGGAATATTCCCTAATGTGTTTCAGATGGGTTGCTATGAGGAATGTGTCATGAATGTTTTGCAGGTTTTCCTCCGATGATCGATCGTTTTACAAAATACTCATTCTCTCTATCAATCAATCAAGAACTAGAGACAATTAAGCATTTTTTGATGCAAAGATTTATTTAGGGACTACACTTTTACTTACGTTACGTTGTTCAACTCATTTCCCTCTTCGATATCACTTCCCTAATTACCCGAAGGGTATTCCGGTGAAAGTCGTAATTTTTAGGTAATCAGTGTTTCAGTGTGTCTGAGCGCAATCTGTACCAGGGATATAAAACAGAAGTCTCATTAGCGTAACGAACCCCGTTGCGTGGAGTGCAGTGATATGATTGGAATAAATGTGGTTTGAAGCGGAGATTAAGTTTAATTCACTGTTATAAACTCCTTGTTAACGAACGAAGCTTCCCGATTGCTCGACTCTACTCTCCAGAGCACCGGCTTCATTTAGTGGAGCCTGCATTTTTTCTAATGTTTTGAAAAGTCGTGGGAGTTGGGGAAACTATACGAAGGATACAATAGCGACCAGTTATCAATAGACCCATTCAGTCATTCAAAAATGGTGTATTTGATTTAAGTTTCTTGTAGTTGCTAAATACACCAAGTGGTGCAGTCACCGTCGAGAACCACAAATCATATTTTGTTCTGTTCACTTGCCTTCGGCCTTGAGTAGGTGCGCAAACCATCCTTAGCGGTCCAGAGTAACATAATGTTGGACGTTCATGTAGCGGGATTGTTTTCGTAACTTTGTTGCACATGACATATAAAGTGACATATAAATTTAAAGATAAGAGTTAAAAACTGCTGTACGTCTTAAAAAGCAATGAAAATAAAAAAAAAATTAAAAAAGAGCTGATTTAGATACGCGTGTCAAAGAATAATTACGCGAAAGAAAAACATTCTGGAACAATATTGACGGCGCCAGACGCGATTTAGAAGGTAGTCACCTCATTTCCACTTGTTTTAGAGCGCAGCTCTTAGGCGCCCGTTTCCGGCTTGAGCGGCGTCGCCGTCGCCGTCGCCGTCGCCGTCGGCGTCGGCGTCGGCGTCGCCGTAACCGCGCGGTGCATCATGGGTAAATTTCTCCGCTAACTTTAGCGGAAAAATTTCCCCGCTAAATCAGCGGAAACTTTTCCCCGCTAAATTTAGCGGAAAATTTCCCCGCTAAATCTAGAGGAAAATTTTTCCCGCTAAATTTAGTGGAAAATTTTACCCGCTAAATCTAGTGGAATCTTTTCCCCGCTAAATCTAGCGGAAAATTTTCCCCGCTAAATCTAGCGGAAAAGTTTACCCGCTAAATCTTGCAGAAAAGTTTCCCCGCTAAATCTAGCGGAAAAGTTTACCCACTAAATTTAGCGGGGAAAATTTTGCCCGCTAAATTTAGCGGAAAAAATTCCCGCCAAATTTAGCGGAAAATTTTCCCCGCTAAACCTAGCGGAAAATTTTCCCCTAAATGCTAGAGGGCAGGAGAGCAGGAGGGGCATTGCCCCCTCTACGTACCTTCCCCTCCTCCTCCTCAAGAGCTGCGCTTTAATTCGGCGTTACAGGGAGTTGTAAACGGCTTTTATTTTTTTTTTCTCGGTAATTCGGGCGCGTGGAGGAGAGGTGGATGGCTTGGCCATCACGTTGAGGTGCAGAGAGTGTATGACCATCTTGTTGAGGTGGAAAGAGTATATGACAATTCCGTGACATTATGGACTTTACGTGCAGAGTTTAAAATAAATCTAGTGGCGTCAATATTGCTCTAAATATATTTTTCGCGTAAAATTTCTTTTTTGACACGCCTGTTTCAACTAGACTGTTTAAAAAATTGTTTTATTTGCTCTGGCCCTTTAAATGTCTTGCATGTGCCAAAACCACTAAGTGGTGCAATCACCATCGAAGAGTACAAGTCAGTTTCTGTTCCGCTTAAGGAGCCTTCTACCATCAAAAGGTGAGCAAACCATTCTTAGCGGTCCACCGCAAATCATGCTGGCGGTTTATGTAGCGGGATTGTCTTTGTTACTTTGTAAATCATGACAAAGCAGACACTTCGGCAGTAGCTGTATTTTTTTAATTTATTTCTTAGGAGGTCCAACTGCCCCAAGTAGACAGTCACCATCGAGAACCACGAACCATGTTCTGTTTAGTTTAAGTTGCCTGATTTGTTCAGTAGGCGAGCAAAACATTCTTACCAACCCATAGTGCACATCCTGTTGGACATATACGTAGCGGGATTGTCTTCGTTACTTTGTTGCGCACGGCATACATAAAGGATAGATCTTGGAAGATGATGTATTTCTTAAATTTGTCACGGGTACCAAATATGCGAAGTGATGCAGTTGCCGTGAAGGACCACTAGTATTTTCTGCTTCGCGCAAGGTCTCCCTCCTGCCTTCCATAGGTGAGAAAACCATTCTGAGCGGTCCAAAGTGCACATCATGTTGGACTCGTACGTTATGGAATTATATTTGTCATTTTCTGGCACATGCAGTGATCCGATTTATTTTAATAATTTTGAAGCAGCTAGAAGTCAAGTTTGGAGCAGCAAAATGAACATATGGAGCAAAAGCACACACTTCATTTTTGTTCCTTGTACTAAAAATAATATATGTTAAGACGGATGTGTTGGCCCACCCATCAAAAGACGTCAGATACCTTGCCTTCGCGCATCTGTTTAACCTTCTGTTAGCATGATTGCATGGCAATGTGATGTTTGTAGTTTTTTCTCACGATTTTCGAAAGGTCAACCTGGTGATGTGCCACACTGCCTGGCAATGGTTATAGAAATGCAGAGGGAAGCAAATTGTCTTAGAGGGGCGAAAGAAGAATCGTAAGTTTGGATTCCAGGTTAGTTTGCACACATCTCGCGCCACCAGCGCCAAATGTGGCGGCGCCACATCTGGCGTCACTCATCCAGATGAGTGGATAGGTGGATTGGTGGACGAATGGAGATGGCTGTGCCACAAAGGGCACAGCCATCTCCATCCATCCACCAATCCACCCATCCACTCATCCACACATCCACTCATCCACCCATCCACACATCCACTCATCCACCCATCCACCGATCCACCCATCCACCCACAAATTCACCCATCAACCCATCCATCCACCAATTTAGCCATCCACCCCTCCGTCCGTCCGTCCGTCCGTCCTTCCGTCATTGGAAGATGCTGTATTTTTAACGCGTTTTAATGGCGCCTGACAATGCTAACCGACCTGCCGCCCGGGACATTGTCAGGTCTGTTTCAACAGATGTGTCATTCTTCCACACATACCAGGCACGCTGGGGAGAATTCTTAACGTCCCCTTTTTTCTTGTATATGCAGTAGGCTCTGAAATGAGATGAAAACCTAATGGCGGCTGTACCACAATACCTATGTATAATAAACAAAAAAAGTGTATTTTTATTCTTATTTATATTCCTCATTCATGAAAAAGAAACATTGGACATTGTCTGAAACGTTTTTGTGGCAAATTGCGAGAAATTGAATACTTTAAAATGCTTCCAACCTGGTAATTCATAACTGCTGTTCTGATAACCTAGATGGCCAAAGACGAATTTTGCATCACAAATCAAATACACCTATATTGCTAACGACGATATGCGTCATGTTTTCTAATATTTTGCGTATGTTGATCCAGAAATTCTGGCATACTTCTTTTCAGGAGGACATTCTTTTCAGAAAACACTTCACTCTTCTGCACTAACTTTAGCGAAGATACTCATATTCAAAAATACAGTGCATGACTTGTTTTGCAGTTTCTGCCAGGCAATTTCAGAGAACTAAGGTACATTATGTTTGCTATGAATGTTTTGGTAATAGAGATGCCAGAAATTCACACACCATTTTCATGTGTATACTGTAAATATAAACATGCGGTGTGCTACTTTTTATCGCTTTTCCTTTACAATTTCAACACAGATACATTATCTTGACGAGAGTAGTTTTCGTAATAGGGCTGCTAAAAGTGTGCTCGTAATTCTAACGTGCATGCGCGCAATTTAAAAATGCGGTGCATAATTTTTATTAAATTTTTTCTTACAATTAAAAAAGCCTATTATACGTTATTTTCACGAGTGTAGTTTTAGTAAAACAACTGCAGCCAAAACGTTTTTTGTAAGCGTCACTAAATATTTTAGGACTGCACGTATTTAAACACACACGCCAAAGGTTTCCCTAGACCCCTTCAGAACACTGCACTTCACGGTTCCTCCGATGATTTGCGCAACCTCTGGATCCCCCATAAACGAAATTAGCCTGCTCAGTTTGAAGTCGGCTCTGAAGAAGACGGTTAGAATAATGTTTGCCGCTGTCACCATGAAGTATGAATCGAGTGGTTTTACGGTATGTTTTACGGTACGGTTTCAGTGCATCGTGCTTAAGCACCTGTGTGTGATTACTAAAAGATGGTGTCAAAAGTTCGTACTTAAGGATGAAATGAAAAAATTGAGATTAGAACAAACAGGAAAAACATAATATAATATGATATCTTTCAAATATATCTAAAAACAAAAAATACCGTGAGAGATTCATCAGTGACAGCAGAGGGGTGTTTGTTCTTGCTGAAATGTCTACATTTTTCTTTTAAAGGCTGCAACAAAAAATATGCAGTAAAGCGAGTATAAAAACGTGTGCGGCCCCGATTGAAAAAAAAGTATTTTTAAATATTATTGACTTTAAATGTATGCACTGGCTTTATTTATGCTTTAATCCTCACAGTTCGTGATTCGCGAACGTGTTTGTTTGAACGAAAGTTACATCTAAATATTCATAGCACTGGTTCTGTCAGCAGAGCCGGAAATCACGGTTCTGTGTACGAGGATCGAGAAAGAGTTTACCTTGTCCTGCTTGTAAACACTAAAACGGGTAAATAACAAGGAACACGGTACATAATATGGGGCCTCAAACATAGCTGGATTTATTGACAAGAAAACGTAAACCAATACGCGTTGAGACATATTGGGGGAAAAAAAAAGACAGGACCAGCTACAAACGCAGAAATTATTTACTGACTTCTGCCAATCTGTGCGTGTTATTCGTTGTCCCGTCCTTGAGTTTTCAAGTATGGCATTTTTTAATTATTGTTCTGCACTGTATCGTTTGCCGTTCTAGTGAATTGTCTGTTTTTTGCAAACAGTCGCTTTAAAGGGGTATCTTCTGCGTTTTTCTTCCATAACCCTGCTTTTTACTTTCTAGGTGGGTTGATCATTGCAAGGGATGCCCAGTGATGGAGAATTGGAGTACTATAAACGCAAGCTTTTTTTTCAAAAGGACGTCGCTCTAAACGATGGAGGTGGGAACCTTCTGGAGTCGACGTAAGTCTACCAGAGGTGATGCCGGAAGGGTGGAGGGACGCGCCCCCAACGATGACCAAAACCAAGAGACGCTATTGGACGAAAAGGAGAGGCCACGAAGGTGACCCAAACAGCTGTTGACGCCAAGTCAGCTCAACTTTGCATCCAATAGCGCGTCTTGGTTTTGGTCATCGTTGGGGGCGTGTCCCTCCGCACTTCTAGCTTCACCCCTGGTGGGACACCTGAGGTGAAGCTAGAGGTTTCCTGCCCCCATGCCCCAAATAATTTCGGTGCGTCTCCTTTTTCGTAAAACACGCTAAAGAGCGATTTACTGCAATTAACGGTAGTTGCACGGCAATTGACGAGGCTGGAAATATGCTGGGACATAAAAAGTAATGTCTACGTCGTAGGACTGTGTACGGGTCGTAGACTCGTAAATGGCATGCTCAGTATCACGGCGCAGACTATTTCCTTCTCACTCTAAACACATTTTCAGCCTTGCCATTTGCCGATTTCTCACGGTGGATTGCATTGAAATTCTCTCCCAAGTGCTTGCCTGTAAATTAGACGCACGAATCTTTTATAGCGTAATGACGTTTAATCCTTTAAGTCAAACTGGATGTCCAAGTGGACCATAACCACAATTGCGGCTCAGTTTGGCACATTCATCTGAAGCTGGAAATCCGAATTCTTAAAATTGCTATAATAATGCAAGCTCGAATATTGTATATAATTATTAGGAAGGGGAACTCCGCAGTGAAGCTAACAAAGAAAATTAGTAAATTTATTTTCATATATTTTACAATGCATTTTTTTATATATGTGTAAGTTACTAAGTACAAAAAAAATAATTCAATAGCGATAAAAAAACGGTATCATAAACAGTCAAAGACGCTCGATCTTACGAAAAAAAATGAACATATACGTTTTGAATATTTAAGAAGTCAATAAAAATTTCTTTATAATAAGCGCATCGTGTTGTCCTGTTTTGTCCTCTCGTCCGTGTCAAAAAAATTGCGGTGGCTTAGCTCGGCTACGCCAGAATATACGTAGCGTGAGCTTATGCGCACAAAATGAGAGGCGTTATCAAGCGGATCCGGTGCAGCGTCCGACTTGGCTACTGCGCAACGGAGGCGCACAGCTGGGCACGCGGCGGCGCCAGTGCGTCTGCCGCAGCTATGACGTCACTCCTCTGAAAGGCGCAGACCGGCGAGGTGCGCGCGGTGGCGGCGGAGCCCACGGCGGCGGTGGCTCCGGCGCGCCAGCTGTGCGCCGTGTGACGTCACTGCTCCTCGCGCTTGCGCAGACCGGTGAGGCGCGCGCGGTGGCGACGGATCCCGCGGCGGCGGCTGCTCCGGCGCGCCTGCTGTGCGCCGTATGACGTCACTGCTCCTCGCGCTTGCGCAGCACGGAGCACGGCTTATTATGCGAGCCACGCGAAACTGCTCAACCTCGGCCAGTGTAGCTCATGCTACAAAAGCTGTACCGTGTTCTCAAACTTTCCACACTAACTCGCCCAACAATCAGCGTTGATAAATATAGAAGGACGGGTGCGGACTTTCAACTTTCAACGCACGTATTTTTATTTCTGCAGTTAACCGCCTCCAAACTTTGTAGCCGGGAAAGAGGACAGGGAGGGGTCAGGTAAGGGTTCCATGGAAATCCTAAGCGGATTTTCGACCGACCCTCTCGTGGAAAGGTGACACTTGGAAGTGGAGGCACGGAGTGCGTAGTCAACAGGCAAACTAGAATGAAAGTGCTGGGGTGAGTGCAATCCAAGCTTGTCATTTCAGAGGATTGCCTCTCGCCGTGGCTAATGCCGTTTAGCTCGCTCTAGGGTTGCTATTTCCCTGTTCCTTGTTGACTCTTTCATGGTGTAGGCTTCTAATACTTAGCGCTCACACCGACCTTTATTAAGGCGAAAGCCTTATATAGAGAGATGGCAGTAATGACATTACTGTAATGAAATTACAGTAATTAAATTCCCTTTCGAAGTAATGACTAATAAAATGAATTACTTCTCTAGTAATTCAGTAATGTAATGAATTACTTTCAGGCAGTAAGTTCGAGAAAATTACTCATTACTTTTGAAATTACTTTTGTCCTAAATTAGAAAGTTTGCTTGCAAGCTTTAAGAAAGGAGAAAAATTATTTCGCATGGTGAAATGTTGTGAAAGAGCATCAGAGGAAATAAACGACGGACATCTGAGCGCAAAGCCTCGTACGAAGAGCTGGACGGACGCACAGAGGAAGGCTGGAAAGACGAAGGAGAAAAGCTTACGTGTAGACATCGCTGGAAGGAAACGGCTTACAAACTCCAGGCACTACAGATTCACGACGATAGTATACTTCGTTCATCCCTAAGCTGACAGTGCGGTCGGAGCTGCAAGCCAACGAGAACCAATCAAGCACCTTCCTTTCATCACCTGACCCGTCCCTTTCTCTGCGCGTAAGTATGAATGAGAGCGTGGTTACGTGGCGAACGATAGACGGGTGAGTGCTCCAACAAACACGTAGCTTCCACCGTTCTTCCCTAAGCTGACAGCGCGTCAGCTTAGGAATGAACGGCTCATAGGCTACGAGGCGACGGGCGCATTTCCAGTGAGTTAAACATAATTTGAAACCTGAGAGGACAGGACAAACAGATCCCCAGCCTTATACTTCCGTGAAGCAATGTCAAATCGTAAGGTTCGACCATTCTGAACAACAAACGACCAGAATCAATAGTTAATTCCAAATGCCTTGTCAAAGCCCCAGAACGTTTCGTGCGTCCTCGAGCGAAGCAGGAGCCGCTCGCGGTATGCCTCGCTGCCTTCCCTTGAGAAGTTTATTCGGGAATAAGCCTAGAAGGAGATATCGCCCCCCCCCCCCCCCCCCCCAACCGTTAGTTGGGAAAGTACACAATTTAGGAAGCTCGCGCCCTTCCTCAACTGGCGACGCTTCTGCTTAGCAATTATCCAGGCCCTTTGTGTGACAATGCGCAAAAATTTGGGCTCTTCGGGTATTTGGGGAAAATGCTCCTTGAAAGAAATTACTGAGAAAAGGTCAACTATACTCGGCGACAACTTTTCTTGGCAATGCACAGGAGGGTACAGGCATAGAGTTATTACAATAAACGCTAGAGGCTCAGCTGGCGCTAGTGTCTAAGGGACTTCCGGTTGCAAATTGAAGCAGACAGCATGCAGTCTACTTTTCCAGTCTTCCTGTGTATTACTATGGGAAAACGCGCGTGAATTGTGTCTCTTCGCCGGAACATAACATGAATAACTTTTGTTCTTTCGGTTGTACCGGATAGTATGCACCTTTATTAATATGGTGAAAGTGTAATTGCTTTAGTTACAGCATTTTTTCTTTACCACTGAACGATGTTAAACTTCGCTATATTTCTGACCCAAACCTCTGTTCCATGGCAGGTATGTAGAAACGAGCGACGATTCTAAGCAAAATAACGATCGAAAAGAATGTAAACTGTGTTAAAAGTTCGCCAGCATTCCGTTGGTGCTTATATATTGCTAATATGCCCGTCCTGTCCCTATATGAAAATGACCCCGTCGTGCATCTTTACGAGTGGTTAAAGAAACGTTTGAAACGTAAAGAATAAAGTACGTGGGCTACTAAAGGTGTGTTTTCTTATTATTTCCTATGTCGGCCATCTTTATCGGGCACCTCTTCTCTGGCTTCTTCCTATTTGCAAAGATTTGGAGCGTGCGGGTGATGATTTGAACCCAGAACAAGCATTTTCGCACATATTCATGAGCAGAAAGAATAAAGCAGTACTTATTTATTGCAAATCGGACTATATTACGTGACTTTCAATTTATTTTGGTCGTCTGCATGCACAGGGAGTTACTTATCCAGTGTCACTGCGCAGTTCTTGCCGTCTCTCTTGGATTTCCACATGTCCTTCGTTCGTTTGGCACGTATATCCCCCATGCTGGAAAGCGCCGACGCCGTGTTCGCGCTAACAGTGTCCGACAGTACACATAAATACACGTACGAAGTGGTTTTAACACCGTTTTTCATGCCACGAATTTCAAATAAAAATGCTGTAACTGACCAATTATTTCGTCTGCGTGACTGAGAAGTGTTCCAATCTGCCTAGTACGTGCAAATTATTCGTGATATTTGCTCTTATAATCGAGCGCAGAGAAAAAATGCACTCGCTTTTTCCCATAGAAATGCATTACCGGAAGTCAATTTCTGACTGCTTGCTGCCTGCTTCAAAATGCAACAGCACACTAGCGCCAGCTGAGCCTCTAGCGTTTATTGTAATAACTCTACGGGTACAGGCACGTGACCCCTTTCCAATTTTGAACGCCAAATAAAGCCGTGCGTGGGCTCTCCTCCTCTACACTGCATTGCCAAAAAAAGTTGTCGCGAGTGTAGTGCTCTTGGGAGAATAGAATTAAATAGCGTCCGCGGCAGAAGGGACACATCGGCGCATGGGCTTTCGCTTTCAAGTAGTCGTAAGGATAACATAAGAGACCCTCAGAATATTTTACTCCCTGGAGAAGAGCTGATGCGAACACGTGGGCGCAGGGTACACAAGCTCTAAGGTGGGCCGCTACCGGCCCTTGCGAATTCGCGTCTCCCCTCGGGACCCTCTCTCGTGTTCCCGCAACCGGTCACTAATGCAGTGCCACGTTTGTCCGACATACACGGCTCCACATGAGAAATGCAAAGAATACACCCTTCCCTTCGACTGTCCAATCACGCAGGGAGCAAAGCGCGCTGAATGATTCTCGAAACGAAAAACAAAGAAAAACTGCGAGTCTAGGTTTTTGGAAGATTGTTTCTCTGGCGGCATATCGCCTCCACCCTGCGCCACCCTCCTCCAACGCGTTCTCAATCGGCTCCTTTCCTAGGAGTCACCAAAGTTTTGTATGGGCGTGAAATATTAGAGGCTTACGCCATAAACAGGCGACTCAGAGCATCTCGTCGCCATCTTTCAGATTATCGTAGAGAAAAATAATATGCCTTAGGACTAAACTGAAAGCCTTGGCGGCGGCGAGACCGCTTCGTCTGATATGATAATTTGAGAGTGCCCTCTCTTCCCCCCTTTCACTTCCTTTCTGTTTGTCTGACGACTACGCATTCTGTGCCGCCACTTTGGAGCGTCAACCTCTTCACTATCCTACCTTTATCCCTACAAGCGGGTTTTCGCCCTACTGTCGCTGCCCGTCTCCAATTCTGATTTCGCTGTGGCGAACTAAAGTTTCCACTGCCTGCGGAAATTAAAATAGGTGTGTTGAAAGACAAACGATGTGCTTTTCGTGTCCGTAATTTTATACTTAATTTCTTTCGAGCTTTACACTTCACCAACGCGCTCCCATTAAAAGGTAAATCTAAATATCTCTACATCGAATGATCGGTCTTCTCTTGAAATGTAGCGGCACCGGTGGAGAGCTGCAAGGAAGCAGTTTACCAAGTGCAGAACGACTGCTAAGCTAGAGACACCAAGACTGTAGTGGTTCCACCACCGCCCGCCTGTACATTGCAGATCCGCAACGAGTATTGGAATGGCCACTATAGCTTAAGCCAAACGATATTCTGTCCAAACCCTTCTCTGTGTCGAAGAGACAACCTTGTTTCACATAACATCTGTAAACACGTTTATTTTATGTTTTGCTTTTTTATAAACGCGTAGCTTTTTAAGTGCCAGCACTAGCGTTTTCATGTCAGAGTCTCGAATGCAGCCTCGATAAAGCGTGTAGGCGGAAATTGCAGCGCGGAGCTTGCAGTCAGAAATTGCACCACCCGCGTGCAACTGGCGTCTATAATCGGAGCGGTCATAGTTTTCTCCGTGTGTCCCACGTTAGCTGTGAAAATATCGCATCTGTCTACATACCACGTATTTTGTTAGTTGTGCAAATACATGGCCAATTCATCATCAGTGTCTTAGCACAGAATGTTGCACGCATTTGTCAAAACGTAATGCACAATAAAAAACAAAGTCTGCAAGTTTTGGTATATTCAAAAACATGCCTCTATCGAATTAAAGTTTCTAGCCTTGTAATGCAGCCAAGTCGCGTGCATATTTTTTTAGAGTGCAGCTCTTAGGCGCCCGTTTCCGGCTTGAGCGGCGTCGGCGTTGGCGTCGGCGTCGGCGTCGCCGTCGGCCTCGGCGTAACCTCGCGGTGCATGATGGGTAAATTTCCCCGCTAAATCTAGCGGAAAATTTTCCCCGCTGAATTTAGCGAAAAATTCCCCCCCCCCCCCACCTATATCTAGCGGAAACTTTTCCCCGCTAAATCTAGCGGAAAAGTTTGCCCGCAAAATTTAGCGGAGAATTTTCCCCGCTAAATTTAGCGGAAAAAATTCCCCGCTAAATTTTGTCCAAAACTTTCCCCGCTAAATTTAGCGGAAAATTTTCCGCGCTAAATTTAGCGGGAAATTTCCTTGCTAAGTTTAGCGGAAAATTTTCCACGCTAAATTTAGCGGGAAATTTCCTTGCTAAATTTAGCGAAACAAATTCCCCGCTAGATCTAGCGAAAAAAAATTCCCCGACAAATGTAACGGAAAAGTTTCCCCGCCAAATTTACTGGAAAACATTTCCCGCTAAATCTAGAGGGAAAAGTTCCCCGCTAAATTTAGCGGCGAATTTTTTCCGCTACATATTTTCTAAATGGGAGGCGAGAAGGAGAGGAGGAGGGGTATAGTCCCCTCTCCGTACCTTCCCCTCTTTCTCCTCAAGAGTTGCGCCCTAATTCGGCGTTACAGGGAGTTGTAAACGGCTTTTATTTTTTAATGAATAGATGAAGGACTCGTGCGGTCCTGTATTTTCGTTTCTTTTTTAATTAGTACACCCACACGTTTTATTGTTTACTTTAAAAGAAAGCGCCCTTTTAACGATTTTGAAGTGTAGTACATCAGTTTCACATTATAATGCAGCAACGACGTTTAAGGGATGCTTTTGGTAGCATAGTAACTCGGCACAAGAAAATACTAGAAATGCAACGCCTGCAGTTTTTTTTTTTTTTTTTTGTGTGAACATTACTTGATTATGATAAAATTCCAATGACTTGCCTTCACTCGTTCTTGGTTTTCTCAGATAGCACTCTGGCATCTGATCGCGTTTTTTTTTTTTTAATTATATGCAGAAAAACTAGGCTGGATCTCTTTTGTGGTGGTTAGGTTGCATTCATATTCAAACGTGTCTCAAATACTTTTAAATCACGGGACTATTTTGTACCTCGACTCAGTACGCAAGAAACTGGTTTCAGAGAAAAGGATGGCTATTTAAACAACGCTTGTTTGATTATAGCTTTCCTCGTACTAATTAAAATCATTTTTCATCGTAATTCTTAAAGCGTACGAATCGTCCTAAATATTATAAAGGACTTATGTTGTTGTAGATGACGCTTAGGTGGTGGCTGAAATTCGAGGTTAAGAAGTTCATGTACAGTGTACTAGAATACGAGGTAGAGTTTGCACCGGCGCGAGTCGACAATGGGAACTTCTAAGGCTGCGCGTGTTGACAGCAATCGCGGCGCTGCAGACGACAGGGAAGCAGAAATTCACTGTAGTCCACACGTGCCACCGCACGTGCGCGAGCACGTGGTGCACGCGCACAATTACCTCAATACTGACCCTACTGCAGACGCGCCTCACGCGAGCCACCCCGGTCCCAACTCTACCCCGTATTTTAGTACACAGTAGTTCAGTAAAAGTGGCGCTGATTCTGTTCCTGACGCAGATGATTCTTGTCTCAAATATTTTATCGCGCTTCACGCTCGTTCTTGCAGTAAATAAGTTAGTCTTGCGAGAAAAAAAAAAAAAAAAAAAAAAAAAAACAACGAAGCAAGAAGCGCATTACAAGGGTCACGAGCAAGTTCTCAAAAACACCTAGTGCCTTTATATATGCTATCCAATGCTGCCCGCCGTGTTCCGACACCACGAAAGTTGCAAATATTGAACTACATATGATAGCGACGACGCACTAAAATGTTTTAATGGAACCTTAAAAAAATGTTTGTTTATTTATCATGGAGTGAATTCACTCCAAGACGAACGAACAGACATTGTTTTTATGGTCCCAGCTTTTTAACCGTGCCGATGTTGTTCTCTCCGCCTTAGTACCAGAATTTGAAATCTTTAGTTTCAACGCACCTCAACTCGTAGACGACGCTCAGAGAGCGTTATGTCTAAGACCCAGTGACTGGGACTCACGGTAAGGCAAAAAAGAGGCCAGTCATCGTGGCTGAAATCTTATGCTCAGGCAAAGGGTCTAATAAATCCCTCTCCCCTGAAGTCCCCATGGTCGAAACCTTCCCTAGGTCGTGTTTTTCTGGATTGCGTTTTTTTTTTTATTTAAAGGGCCTCTGACACGCAAAAAAAAACATTGTTTTTCATGCTAGGCGTTGAAATAGCATATCAGGACATTACAAAACAAATTGTTTCACTATAGAGTTGCGTAGTTTTTTTATATAAAAAATAGGAATACGAGGCCCAATTCAAAGTTCCCGCCAGTGCACTGTGACGTAACAGTGTACCGCAAGGTGTCGGGGCGGTCAGAAGGGAGGCGTCGACCTACGTCACTAAAAGTGGGTTCGCCAGAAGTCACGTGAATTTCACTCCTTGTGCTCTCCGCGACCGTGCCTAAGACTTTTTTTATGCTCTTCGTACGATCGATCGTAGAAAACAAAGTTTCAGTTCTACTATACTCTGTCTCACCTTATGATGTACCGCAGGAAAGGCTACAAGCACGAGCTCCTTGCTCTAGGGCACATCTCGGCGGCACAAGCACTCGTGCGTTAAGGGCAGCTCCCATCGCTATGAGCTCGCGCTTCTAGCCTTGTCTGCTGTACAACGTAAGGTGAAGCGGAGTATAGCTCTTTATCGCTGCACCGTTGGTTAGTTTGCGTGCCGTAAAAGTTGAGGACGAAGAGTCAGAGGATCGACGTGACGGAGGTCAATGATGAAAGCGTTGCGAGTACAAGCTAGAGTACGAGTCCATGTCGTCAGTCCAAATCCAGCAATCACGTTTTGAAAAAAAAAAAAAAAATTAGAACGCTCGCAGAAATTAGGATTGCTAGCATACGACACGCCCGATCGCATTGCTGAAGGCTCAGACACCGAGGCCGTTGATTCATCGGGTACTCTCCAGGCTAAAGATGCCTGCCGTCTAAAGAATACGAACTGGTGAGTGTAGCAAGTACAAGTAAACGTCAAGCATAAAGTACGTGTTTTGTCTAGAACATAAGTAGAACTTGTTTACTAAGTGCAAATGCAGCCGATGCGTCGTGATGCCTGAATTCAAGCCTCTGGAGTGCCGCTGCTGCAGGGAGATGGACAGGAAACTTACAGTCCTGCAGTTGAGGTCTCACATCGAGAGCTGTGAGTTTCAGTAAACTTCGCCTAGGGTTGTAATCTCCATCACTAAAGTGCATCGAGCATATCCATCGGCTACCCACGGATTCTATTAGCTGACCTGCGGGAACTGCAGTCAGCCACCGGTTTATTTCTTGTATGTCTCTCGGAAATGCATGCAGTGTGATCTCTTCTTCTGTTGCTGAAATACCGGGACAGTCCCTCACACAGCACCTTCTAGGCACTGTAGTTGATCACGTCAAGTCGCTGACTCCTCTTCTTCTACCTTTACAGCCACATTAAGCGATGAAAAGCAAATAAAAGAAAACTTGTCTGCTTGGATCACTCGTGGAGGTGCGGAGAATAACAAAAAAATTAAAAACAAATATTACACGCGCTTGCAGTAAGCACGAGGAAGGATACATCTCACGTGACTTCCGGCAAAGCCTCCCTTCTGATCGCCCCGACACCTTGCGGTACACTGTTACGTCACAGTGCCCTGGCGGGAACTTTGAATTGGGCCTCGTATTTCTTTTTTTCTTATAAAAAAACTACGCAACTCTATTAGTGACGTGCGCGATCGAAAGCGTCGCGGTGGTCGGCCTTTCACGATTGGCCGAATGCTGACTATGACGTCAGGAAAGGAGTTCTCATGGACGAAAATAAGAGGAACATGAGGACTTCAATTTTGACGGTGTTGACAGTGTTGGTTCAAGAACGCTATGATTTCAAGCTTCCGCCATGCTAATACAAACACCATCGAACTTGTTGTTCACAAGGTAATGACGTCACGAAAGGTAACCAAACGAGGGCGCCACCGAAATATCTCGCCGCTAATAGGGAGTATTCACTGGACGTCATATTTGTGGGTACTGTTTAGAGCGCATGCTCAGAACGAGCTCACATCAATAGGCTGCCGAGGCCGGCACTCTTGATGGTGCAGAATGCACATTGCAAAAGAGCTTTGGAAGCTCGCCATCAGCACGCGCTCAGCATTCGCGCACACAGCAATGGCAGCCAGCGAATACTCCCTATGGTGAAACAGTATTTTTGTATTGTCCTAATATGCCATTTCAACGCCTAGCGTGAAAAAAAGTATATTTTTGGCGTGTCAGAGCAATACCACCTAGAATACAAGGCCTGCGCATGACGTTTCGTTAGTAGATCCCCGACCCGCCCCAAGCGGCAAACGGGCTGAAGCTTGACGAGAGTATGGGCCGCGTCGCAACTACGTCGCATTCACCTGCGGCCACAGCTGTGTGCGTGACTGCTGAGCGCGAGCTGATTGCGAGCTTCCAGTTCATTTGCAACGCGCACGCGAACACTTCCTCGGCCACAAGCGCGAGCTAGCACGCGCTCCTTGCTTTGAGACGAGCATTTCTAGCGCGCGCGCTCGTTCTGCGGAAGAACGCTTCAAAGCAGCGACCCGGAGTATAAACAGCGCCATCGAAAATGGCGTCCAGTGCCAGCGTCCCGCGTCCTTCGAAGGGCTTTGCAGCCCTTCGCACAGCAGTAAGGCATTTTCACTCATGCATTTGACGCTCCACGTGAACGTCTAACTTCATCGTATGCTATAGCAACAGACACTCGGCGTGAGCATCTGTTTCATTATCTGCTACACAAACCACTGAAGCAGGCGATGGAGCAGACGATGTCGCAGATGATGTAGCAGACGACGGTGCTCATCCGGGCTACCTAGGGGGCGCTGAGGGGATCTACTAGTGATGACGTTTAGAGGAGAAAACTCGCAGGCCTTGTGTTCTAGGTGGTATTGGTCAGAGGCCCTTTAAATATTGAAATAAGATCAATGTCAGACAATCAAGTTTCACGGTGTTGGTTTAATAAAGCAACCACCCTAAGCTTCCACTACGCGCTTTACACCCATCATGACTCCTGCCCTTTGCAACTATATTCCGTTTCACCTTATGTTGTACCGCAGAGAAGGCTAGAAGCGCGAGGTCATAGCGTTGGCAGCTGTTCTTAATTCACGAGATCTTGTGCCGCCGCGATGTGCCCCTGAGCAAGGAGCTCGCGCTTGTAGCCTTTACTGCGGTACATCATAAGGTGAAACAGAATATAGTGATAAGCAGCCAGGGTCGACTTGCTAGAAGCAGCTTCTCAGCTGAGATTCGGAGAAAGAAACCACTGCAAAATACAGCGCACGAGCCGAGTGGGACACAAGCTGCGACTCAAGACGCTCGCGCGCCCCAGCCTTTGCAGTGCTTTCTTTCACTCTGTGTCAGCTGAGACGTTGTTCTAGCAAGCCGGCCCAGGATCACAACTCGTGAAGTTTCCTCGCGCTTCTCTTTCGTTCTTGAAAGTGACCGAAATCAGTGTTGCGAAATAAACTGATTTCCCTCCTCCGAAACAAAATCAGGACGATTTTCCTTCCCTGAAGGAACTCTTCTTACCCCATCATTGTACGTTGCTGGAGAACAATAAGCACCTACGGAAGTCTTCTGTGGACACAATACTGTGGAGCCCTCGTGGTACCCCCCCCCCCCCCCCAATGCGGTGAATACGAAGTTTCTTAGTAGGCCTGAGAGTACAAAGCACCCCACAATCACATAGCAACGGAGTGCAATGTAGGATGACCACGAGGCATTCGCTCCCGTTTTGATGTGAATAAGAATCATACCCGTGTGCAGTGGTGAGTCAGAACTGTGTGGTCGTACTGCGTTGACCAAACGCAGTACAACGCCAAGCGCCCATTGGGTTGACTGACTTTGTCGCGTAAACATTCACACAACGCAACTTCTTAGTGTGCACACCGCTGCAGCAAAGCGTATACAATTATGAAGTCTCTGGCTTGCGGGCTTTGTGGCTCATTGCGGCGAGGCAGGAGAGTACGGCGGGCGCCGCA